>OZ020515.1:33222300-33398188 GCA_963971425.1 Bryoerythrophyllum caledonicum | reverse complement strand
CGGTCGGACGACTCGACGCATTTCCGACGGCTGAGATCTCGCCGCGTCGCCCTTCGTCGAATCTGACGGTCCAGAAAACTTACTACGGCCTTCGGTAAATCCATTTTACCCCCCCCCGGACGCTGCGTCCGACGTGACGTCAGGACGTCCTCGTCCTAGGACGCCCTAGGACGCTCTTAGACCCCCAAGGACGTCGGATTGGTAACCCTGGATTCCGGAAGGATCATCGCAACAGCCACCTCCACCGCCGGATGCCAGTACTCCGGTGGTAGTTGTCCCGCCAGCAGCTGGACCATCGACTCGGAAGACCAATCTTTCGCCGGCAACGTCAAAGAAGGCGAAGGGCAAGGCACGCGTTCCGGTACAGATCTCCCCCTCCCGCCGGAGTGGGAGAAACCGGGGCCCAGGAGCTCTACCTTAGGATTAGTTAGGCTATGTATTTCTTTTTCTTCAGGGTTAGAGTCCGGATCAGCAGCGACTAACGATGGGGCCCTAAGCGCACCCGGCTGCTGCCGGAATCACTAGCCAGTTTTGTAGTTAGAGTAGGAATTCCGGAGACGGAACTGTTCCGTGGTTTGTAGATCTGAGATCCGATCTGGAACTTTTCCGGATTTCTCGGATCTTTTAGATAAGATCTAGCGGACTTCCCATTGATGGCTAGGAAGATATCTAAGTTTAGGCAGGATTTAGTGAGTACTTGGTAGTAGGGTTTTGGGCAAAACCCTTTCATCTTGTTCTTCTCACTCGGGAATATACATTATCGTTTGCACTAGATTTGCTACCTTGTGTCTTGAGATGACGTATGGAACTTGTGAGTGATGGATCCATTCTTGAGGGTATGGTTGTGTGAGTAATTCTTCCGAAATAGGATAATTCAATTGTTTTGCCGGAGGGGGAAGCTATCGAGGTTGGTGTCAGGAGATCGCCCGGAAGAGCTGGAGAGAACTATTGCAGAGGTGTTCCTGGTAGTCTCCAGGGTCCGGAAGTAGCCAGGAGGGGAAGAGATGAACTGTAGAAGTGTTCCTGGTAATCTCTAGTTTGCGGTAGGAACTGCTCAAAACTGGATTCCGGTCAATACCGGAGTTTTCCCCCAAGATAGGAAAAAGCCTGATACCAATACCTCGATGGAATAACCATAGCGAACCGTGAGGCTCTGCTCCGGAGAATAACAATCATATCCCCCGAAATGTCGTTGTAGCCCGGATTAGTCTTTGTATGACCGCATCCAGAAGGCCTTCCGGATGTCGTGAGAGCCGACGTCCGGCAACAGCAATCGAATTACCAGTTAGCATAGTAGGGAGAGTGGTGTTTGGTCACTATAAGTTCTAGACAGTGGGTGCCTAGCCACTTTAAGTCACAGGGCAGTGGAAAACCTAGCCACTTACACAAAACAGGGTCAGTGGACTTCGGCCACTCGCTTAAAAACTCCAGGAGACTCTCTGAGGAGGAACAGAGACAAATCAAACTACCCTCCAGATTGCCGGAAACTACTCTCCGGAAAACATTGTACGTAATCCGGATTCCGGAAGGATCCGGATCTAATGTAAGTAAGTAAAGCCTATAGCTAACTCGTAACCAAATTGCTTTGTTAAGTTAAGTAGTCCGACGTATTGGAAAGAAGAACATTAGGTCTCTGTGGGAACGAAACCGGAGCGGTTACTCAAGAAAGCACTTAGTGACGATTGAGTGTATTTCGGAGGGATATTTTCTCTACGAACTGCAACATCTATTAATAGTATATATGTGTAATGCTATTGTGGAGTATTGCATTGATCATATTATTTGTTTGAAGAATATGAGATGTTTTCTCTTATGTTTTATAAAATATGTCCTAGTTTGCAATTTCTTTTCATAAGTTATTATTCCAAAATAATAGGCTTTATGTCTCAAATTTCACATTTTGTCTCATTTTAATGAATATGGCGTTTGATTAGTTTGTTATTAATCTACGTGTGTTTAGAGGCAAACGACGGCGCACCGCAATCATCCGCGTATGCTTTTCATCGACTTTGGGTTGTGTGTGTTTGCGTATAGCGCCGCACACGTCCTTGACTTGACGTCTTTGTCAAGTCAAGCTTTGTGAGTGAGTTAGAGAATGTTGGTGATTACCTTTGCTTCTAAGTGATTGTTTATTATTAGTAAAGGCTCCGCATTCTTCTATACTACTTGCACTCGTTGATTCTTCCTTTGTGGAGTGCGAGACGCTTGAGTATGTGAGAGATTACATACTTGTTCCTTGAGGGTGTATTACGTATACTTGTTTTAGTGTATGTTTTCCTTTTATTTGATGTTGATTAGGGCTCTCGATCTATTGTGGTTATCAATCTTTCTTTACACGACAGAAAGGGCATCTTTGAATTTAATGAGCAGTCGTTTCATGTTGTAAACGGTCATGCCACTCCAACAGCCCTGATACCAAAGGGGAGTGCGATGGATAGCTGAAAATCAACGATCCCTTTCACAAAAGGCTGGTTCAGAAATATACTTGACATATCTTTGGTTTTGCCAAAATTGTATAGGGTGTAGTAGAATTCCACCTAGTAGGAGGACATACCTTTGTCTATGTATACACGTACCTTATTTTTTTGTTTTCTTGAAATCTTGTCTTGTTTTTTATGTCGGTGTGTGTGGTGTTTCACGTTGTTGTTGTTGTGGTGGTGCAGATGCGGAGTCTTTTGAGGTGTACAGTGGGGGCATCTTTGAACTTTTTATCCCTGATGTTGTCTTGCTTCTCCATTTTGCCTTCTTTTCCTCTTTCAACTCCTGATGTTTATGTCGTTGTCTTGATTTTTTACATTTTGTCCATCATTGGATGTCGCAGCCTGCCTTGTTGCTAGAAAATAGTAAGTGGAGAATAAGGATGAGTTCATATAACCTACTTGGGCCAAGGTGGCTGATGTTCTGTCATGTTCAAGGCCTTGTGATATTCAATTGGTGATGGGCGTTTCTCTATTACAACTCCACAAGTCGGTGGCGTGGATCTTTGGCTTTCTGCTTTCAAGGTGCTCCACGTGGATTTTGACTCTTGTGTATGTGCTTGCTGATTTCAAAACTAAGATATCATTGAAGTACCAAGTTTTTGTCTCATTGATCATATGGCACTTCAATCCCTTGTCATTGAATTTTGGAGCTACCTTTGGGGACGCTTCGTTTCTTTTGGGGTTGCTGCAATCTGTCTCTTCTTGTCTCATGTGTAGTAGTTTCCTCTGAGTTTGATGTTGCACCCATGGTCAAAGGTGCCTTTGGTGGGCATGTGTCCTTGAAGTTGTCCACAAAGAGATTGTATAGTGCTCTTGCATATTATATCTAACAATTGGTTTCCTAAAAGTGTAAGCAAATGCATGGTTTACAGTGTGATAGTTAGTATAAGTGTTGTGTGTGTTGTGATGTGTCTGTATGCTAGTTGTGAAGCAGTAATGTATAAAATAACAACATATGACAAGAAGCATAATCCACATAAGAGGGAAGAAATAAGTCTTTGAGTTCTTTGGAGGTTGAATGGCGTGTTTCTTTCTTTGCTTGAGATGGCTTCCGTGCTTGTTCTCCATTGCTCTTGTGTAAATGGCCTGGCATGGAGGGTTATAGTGTAGTGCATGATGGACGTCTATCAAGTTTAGATCAAAATCTAGATCAAGGTCACGCAACAGAGGTGATGGATCTGAATTTTGGATCTAGTCCAATACTAAGGCCCCACTCTAGATCTACTATCTTAATCTAAAGTCCAACTTTCTATTGTTCTTCTTACAAGACCAATCTGCATCCATTTTTCAAATATCCATGTGCAACACATCTAGTATCCCTGTAGAGCCTAAATCCTAAAAATAGCTTTTTTCAGAAAATTAAGTGTAAAAAGGGTTGTAGATATATGGAGAATTAAATAATTAATGATTAAGTTCACATTAAGTAACTAATTAATTGAAAAGTACCTCTTCATATCTAAGATAGAAGGATTAATGGGAAAAGGGTTGAACTCGCACCCTTTGGGAAGGGTGTGCCCTTTCATATCTAGATATGAATAGATGTGAGGATTTAGTGGAATTAATCTCAATGGTTAATTATAGGCAAAACCGTTTTTCCAAGAGGTGTGCCTCTTGGGTTTGAGTAGAATGACTAGCTTGAATTTTTAGCATTCTTGGCCATTACCATAGAAATTCCTTGGAGGAAGGTTGGAGTGAGCCCTAGCTTAGGTGAAAAAAGCTAGTAATTGAAGAAATCTCTTATGTTGTAAGAGTATTATATGATGTGTGAAATTATTAATATATAATTATTATTGAATTTGCGTGTGTAGAGTCTTGTGTGTGAACTGAATCATATGTATAATTACAATAATATTTGAACTTCATTGAATAAATTTAATATTGTGTTTTGTGAATGCAATTGTATGCATGAAGTATTAATTGTGAATAAATTCCTATGCATAAATGCATTATTTATTTATTTAGATCTTCATTGTAAAAATTAGGATACTATCCTAATTAATTATGTGACATGGAATTGTGTGTGTGTGTTGATGAATTAAATTTAATGTATTACATATGAGTGAAATATGAATACTTAATAATATTAAAACTTCAATAGATAAAGTTAGGGAAGATCCTAACTATGTCAAAGTGACATTGTGAATATTAATGTAATAATTCTAAGTGTATGTAAGGCATTTAGAAATTAATTTGGAGTAAGAAACTTAATGCATTAATGTGAGGAATGCATAAGTAATTGATGAAATACTTAAGTTCAGGTGTGGAAACTTAAGTATTAAGACATAAGACGGGAGTCTTGTGCATGTATAAACAACAAAACTTAAGTCTAGAGTTAGGAAGGACTTAAGTATGAATGACAGGACTTAAGTCTGAGTGCTAGGACTTAAGTCTACAGTGGAATAGAATTTAAGTTTAAGTGATAAAACTTAAGTCTAGAGTGATAGCACTTAAGTCCTGAGTGAGAAAGAACTTAAGTATTAACGATAGGACTTAAGTCTACAGTGATGGAAGACTTAAGTCTGAATAATAAAACTTAAGTCTGAGTTACAGAACTTAAGTCATGCAAGTGTAAGAGTGAAGATATTCTTTTTGCATTTAAGTGTTAAGGACTAATAGATAGGTTAGACTTAAGTCCGGACTTAGAGTAGAAATATTTAGAGGCTTAATCTAACTTGTGTGTTGTTCGAGACTAACACTTGTGATAAGTACGTGAGTACGTGAACCGTGGGATGTACGTGAAAAGTGGAGCGAATTATACGAGGTAAGTTCGTGAATTCTAAATGGAATTAATTAAGGAATCAACCATGAGTGCAATGGATAGTATCCAAATGCCGAAGATGGCAAAAGTATAGGAAACTAACAAACGTGCATATTCATAGTTAACTCAAGAGCAAGGCTCTTTGGAGGAGCAAGGCTCTACCTAAGCACTTAAATCCTTGGGATTAATACCTTAAGAGTGGAATGTTAAGGGTGATATGTTTTAAGGCTTAATTCCCTAAAAACGAGTGCATAAACTAAAGTATTTCAATGGAAAGATAGCTTTTTGACCTATAATTAAAAACAAACTACTTAACGGTTGACGCTAGACCATCCTGGGAAGAATTTAGAATCAAGGGTAGACTTGTGTGAGTCTTGGGTGTTTTGCGAAGGTGAATTTTCCGAATTACATTTTTTTTGGCGACCATGCTGGGGATGGTACCGCCAAGTGTTGAGTAGTTTTTAATCAAAGAAAGTTGTCATTAATTACGTTGAATACTTAAGTATTACTGTGAATTAAAGTGTATTAATGAACAAGAAGGTTCATTATAAAAAACACAAAAATTAAGGATTTGATGCAAAAGTGAATTGGACATACCTAGTGTGAGAACCCATGGGAGGAAAAGTTAGGAGAACATGTCTTTTCCATGGGAAATTAATGAAGAAAGTCTAAGTGACTTCTTCAAAGGACCATATTTATTTAGCACCCTATATCGTGTTTATAGAGGTGCATATTATGGTCAAGGTTTTCAATTTTATGGGGCACACCTAAAAATTGATAGAATCTTTAAGGAAAAGTTTGAACAATTACCGATAGAAATTAAACAAATAATTTTAAATAAAGTGTGGAATAAAGGTGAAGGATTTAACGAAGTAATTGTCAAGAAAAAGACATTGTATTTGAAATACCAACTACAATTTCTTTTTGCTCAATACGGTAGATTAAAACTTCAATCCCAACCTTTCATTTCTAAAGGTATTGGAACTTGGAACGGATTTAAGTTTGATAAAGAAACTTATATCTTTATTTATAGTAAACTTAACTTCCAAAGTAAGGTGTTCTTTCCAGATTTCTTGTCTAAAGACCCAGAACTTCCCGTGACTATAGCTTTTGATTTATTATGTCTTTAATCAATGAATTTTGAAAATGAAGCATCTAAGGATTTAAGAACTAGGTTGAAAAGATTGTTAATAATCTATGAAAAAATTAAGTATAATGAATTGAAATTATTTAACCTTTTGGGGAAGGAGATAGAAAAAATTAAGGAAAATAATAAAAATTCAAAAAAGAGGATTGATATCATTAATGGTCTTTTAAGAAAATTTAAATATCCGAGGGAATTAATTATTGAACCTTTACCATTAATGATAAACATAGAAAATTTTACCCTAACAACTTGGTATCATTACCAAATTCTTTATGGAACAACCATGGGAGAGTCCTCTGAGTAGAAGGTCTAGAATAATAAGACGCATAATAACCAAAGTTCAACGTTATAAAACTCTTGCACCTAATGATAGGAAAGAGTTAAAAATACTTGAGGACAGGATAGACGGATTACTCGGACAGTTAAGTCATTGGGTGAGTGCTGAGGAGATGGGAGAGCTCTTGACTATCTTAAGTTATCCTAGGCATATCCATGAAGATGTTAAGGAAATGAATCTTTCAGAGGAGGCTATTTATCTTTGTTTAAATTAAAAGTCTAAACATAAAAAATCAAAAATCGAAATTAAAATTAAGATAAAAACTCTATGGGGATTACTAATGTCAGGAAAAGACAAAGAGAAAAGAGAAAAACAAAAAGTTGAGAGAGCTCAACGTTTTAAGAAAAGGGCAGAGAAAAAACAACCCTCTACAGTATTGGGAGTACACAATCCTACCTTTAACACTGCTACAACTCCTTCTCCATTCAAATTAAATGATGAATTAGAAAAAGCCTTAGCAAAGGCATTGGGACAAATTAAAAGGGAGAAAACCTATAAGACACTGCTTGACCCTCCAAATTCTCCTCAGTCAGAATCAAAGAAGCCACAGTTTACTCAAGAAGAATTGGTACTCGCAGCATTAAAAAATCCTAGAAAGGAATATATAGGAAAAATAAAAAATAAAAAATATACCACTCACTCTTGTTGTTCAGATAGCCCAAAAGTAGAAAATTGGGAGACCCAAAACGAGAAAGCTTGGTCTAACTTCTTAGAAAAGGAAGGATCCTCAGAGGGGAAAGAAGTAGATGAAAAACTTATTCAAGGTACACTTAACGTTCACGATCAACAACTTGATGAGTTAGAACAATTGTTTAGAACCCCCATACCAAACTCCTTAACAATTGATCATACCTACGAAGTAGGTAACTCCTCAAACCAAACAGACTTTGAGACTCCCTATCCAAGTCCTTTTGCTCAAAGATTTGAGTCCAAATTAGAAACACCAATATTCACTCATAGTGAAGCAAAAGAATCTATTGACCACTTTCTTAATGCCAGAACATTGGAAAATGAGGAAGACAAACATGAGTTTCGTAAGGAAGTGTTAGAAGCATTTAGTCAAATCCTTAGACCTACTACCTTAAACTTTGACATACAAGACAAGATTGACCAATCTGGTGCGGAGGAAGACGAGGTTAAGTATAATCTTATTAACGAGGAAGAGTTTGAAGTAAGTGGGCAAAGTGAGCCTAAAGGAGTTGAAAGTAAACTTAACAGTGTTGAAGAAGAAGAAGAACATTCAGAACCACCATCACGAGTAGAGAGTTCAGCGGGACATTCCTCAGGTATTTATGGGAGGACTTCTCCTTCTGACACTTCTTCTGTTAATTCTACCTCTAGCAGGTCCTCATTATCCTCACCACCTTCAACCCCTCCTACTCCTGACAACCCTTTGGTTGATCCCGTTGCTATGGCGCATCCTAGGATGCTTAATATAGCTCCATTTCCCATATTTTATGGAAATCTAGGAGAGGATTCAGATTCCTACTTGGAAAGATTCCAAGTAGTGGCAATAGCTAATAATTTAGCAGTGGATAAGTATATCACTAGTTTTCCTGGTAATTTACTAGGGGAAGCTCAGAGGTGGTATGCAGCATTAAATCCTCGACTAGCAGATTGGGATGCTTTAAAAGATGCATTTTTGGCCAGGTTTAGACCCCAGTCTTATCATAATACCTTGCAAGATCAATTACAAAGTTTTCAGATGTACCCTACTGAATCTATAGCAGGTTACTATACCAGACTTAAGAATTTGTTACATAGATGGAGGGATAATGAGATGCCCGAGTCATGGATTACAAATACATTTATCAGAGGATTATTAGATCCTTTGTGTATCTATCAAGTCAAACTTTCTAATCCTGCAAACTTAACTGCAGCATATGAGGCTGCTAGAAATTGGGAAGCTGCTATGGAAAGATCTAACATGTTGTATCAAAATAGGAGAATTACACAACCAGATCCTCAATATATGCCTATACCTTACCCAATAGGAATGGATAGAAGTGGAAGAGACTACTATCCTAAAACAATAACCCAACAACCTCAATTAATGTTACCAGGACTACTCTTAGACAGAGAGAAGCAGTTAGCTTTAATGCCTGCTAACAATGAAGAAACTGAAATTCAAGCTTTACAAAAACAATTCAGAGAATTGTCAGTTCAAATTAATGAGGGAAAGAATAAGAGGCCTAAGGCTACAAACCAAAGAACTAATATTTGGTGTAGTAACTGTAAAGGGCATGGGCACTTAAATACAGAGTGTAGATATCCTATTGGAGGAATCTCTAAACTTAAGTGTGCTTATTGTGGTGCAAAAGGCCATGATATAACTACTTGTAGAAATATAAAAGAAGTTAAGGCCTTGGTGCAAGAACAACCTACACAAAGTAATAATAATAATCAAAAAGTCCCTTATAGAATTACCTCTAAACAACCTTTTACCAAACCCAGTGATAACAGACGTCCCAGTGGGACCAAGGAATACAGTCAACATGCGGTTTGGAGAGGACCACCTAATCAAGATAGGAATAAGGGAGTTGTATGTTTTAGGTGTGGAGAGTCGGGTCATTACTCAAGGGAATGTCCAAATCCACGACAACAAGTGGGATATAACCCAGTTTGTGGAAGATGTGGACAACCAGGTCATGTTTCTACTTACTACACTGCTATTATCACAGAATTTCCTAATGTAAGAAAGCAAGTTCACATTCAAGAGGTAGAATCCTCTAATACTAGAGATGTGAATTATCTGGCTGTTGATACACCCAAAGATGTTTTTATTACCAGATCACAAGCTAGAAAAGCTAAGGAACAAGAGCCAATTAGTAGTTCAGAAAGTGATTACAATAAAGTTAAACTCAATCCTGTGCTTAGTAGACAAATGGCAAAGAAACCTGAACCACCTAAACCCAATCCAGAAACGATAGACATAACAAATAGTGATTCCCAGACCAACATTAGGCCAGAGCCTATACAACCAAAAGATGTATCTCCACCTAAAGATAAACCAAGTATTACAACAAAGCCGTTGGAACAACCTACTTTTAATAGACCTTCAAAGACCATTGTTAAAGAACCCTCATTGACATTGAAAAAGAGAAAGCATCATAGAATGATGAGATTAGCTGTTGGGATGAATCCTTATGACATCCTTACAGATTTGGATAGATTACAACCTCAGATCTCCTTAAGACAGTTACTTGCTTTGTCACCCTCTTGTAAGAATGAATTAACATCCTCTCTAATAAGGAAAAGAGCCAAAATAGTTGAGGACAATAATATTAAGAAATCTAAACCAAAAACAACCAAAGAGACAAACAAACTTCAACCTGAGATTGTAAGTGTCCATGATATCTCTTTTGATCCAGGAGCACCCACAGTTGATGTCATTATAGATGGGACTTTAGTTGATGGAGTCCAGATTGATAGTGGGAGTAGTGTTAATCTTATGAATGTTAACACTATGGAAGAGTTAGGTATAACTAACATAGTACCTACTCCTATTATCTTAAGAATGGCAGATCAAAGCCGAGTGAAACCATTAGGAAAATTGTTGCAATTAAATACCATAATTGGTGGGATTGACTATAAAGTTGATTATATTGTTTTTAAAGTAACTGAGTCTATATCGACTTACCCTATTCTCCTTGGTAGACCTTGGTTATCCTTAGCTAAGGCTAAAGATGACTGGGGTAAAGGGACGTTAACAATAGGGGAGGGTAAAAGTAAAATAGTGCTACCTATATTTCCAGTGGAGTACCATGGAGAAACTCAGAATGAGGATTCGGATTGGACCACTGAGGCAGACTCTGAATCTGAACCTGGTGACACTAATAAAGTCCAAGATATGCCTACTATTAAAAGTTTAGGTCCTGGAGAATATTTTGTTCCTCCTAGTCAGGTGGATGACTCAGATGCAGCCATAGAGGCATGGCAAAATGCCCCAATATATAATGTGACCATTGAAAGAGAGTCAGATAAGGAACTGCCTTATATAAGTGATTCAGAAGAATTACTAGGTGAAAAGAAGACACCTAATGTCAGACCCTTAATAAAAAATACTATAGAAATAAACTTAGGAACTAAAGACGATCCTAAGCCAATAAAAATATATGATGGATTACAACCTCAAGAATATGATAAGTGGTTGGAATTTTTCAAGAAGGAGAAAGATGCCTTTGCTTGGACATATAAAGACTTAAAAGGCATACCTCCAGATGTTTGTCAACATCGTATTACCCTAGAAGCAGATGCTAAACCTGTTAGGCAAAGACAATATAGGATGAACCCAAAGTATTCCTTAATGGTCAAAGAGGAAACTGATAAATTACTGGAGTGTAGTTTCATTTATCCCGTACCATTTAGCGAGTGGGTGTCACCTATTGTCATAGTACCTAAAAAAAATGGTAAGATTCGCATTTATCAAGACTTTAGGCAGTTGAACAAAGCCACTAAGAAAGATTTCTTTCCCTTACCATTTTCTGATGCAGTTCTAGATGGTGTAGCTGGGCATGAGTGCTATTCTTTCCTAGATGGATTTTCGGGCTATAACCAAGTTCAAATAGCTCCGGAGGATAGACCATTAACCACCTTCACCACAGATTGGGGAACCTTTGCATATAATGTTATGCCCTTTGGACTGTGCAATGCACCAGCTACTTTCCAAAGAGTTATGACACAAGCTTTTACAAAATACCTAAGAAAGTTTATCGAAATATTTTTAGATGACTTCTGTGTATTTGGATCTAAGGAAGATCATCCCAAAGCATTAAAGCAATGTTTCGACAGTTGTCGAGAGTATGGAATATCCATAAATGCTGCTAAGTCTGAGTTTGCCACTATATGTGGTAAGTTATTAGGTCATATTGTCTCAAAAGAGGGTATTGCAGTTGATCCTGACAAAGTAGCATTTATACTTACAATGGAGATCCCGGAACATTTAACTGCACTTAAAGGATTTCTTGGTGCCACTGGGTATTATAGGAGATTTATATATAGATTTGCATTTATAGTTGCACCTTTGAATGCTTTAACTAAACAAACCCTTATACCTGGAGTTTGGTCAGATGACTGCACTAAGGCTTTTAATAAGTTAAAACGCCGGCTTAGCAAAGCACCAATCTTAATTCCTCCAAATTGGGACAAATCTTTTGAAGTTTATGTTGATGCTTCCAATATGGCAATTGGAAGTGTCTTGAGTCAGAAAAATAGTAAAGGTCAGGATAGTCCCATATATTTTGCCAGTCGCCAATTAAGTGCTGCTGAGAGAAATTATTCTGTCACTGAACGTGAAGGTTTGGGAATGATCTTTTCTGTTCAAAAATTTAGACATTACTTATTGGGATATAAGCTCACTTTCCACATTGACCATGATGCATTAAAGTATATGATCAATAAACCTCAATTGAGTGGACGGATAGCAAGGTGGGTTCTACTTTTACAAGAGTTTGACTTTATCATTAATGTGAGACCTGGGAAGATCCATCAAAATGCAGATTTCTTATCTAGGCTTAGTGAGACAATCGATCCAGAATCTATTGATGATAGCTTTCCAGATGCACATATCTTTGAAGTTAAAGATGGTATAGAAATACTTGACATAATTCCTCAAGAATATGCAGATATTATCTATTATTTGACTAAAGGAATCTTCCCTGTTGACTACACTACTAAAGATAAAATAAGGTTAGTACACCAATCCTTATCTTATACTATGATTAGTGGAGTTTTGTATAAAAGAGGAAAAGATGATGTACTTAGAAGATGTGTAAATCCTAGTGAAGTGCCTATGGTTTTACAAGGTTGCCACACATATGCATGTGGTGGACATTTTGCGGGGTGGGCTACGGCTCAAAAAGCTTTAAGAACAGGCTATTGGTGGCCTACGCTTTTTTCTGATGCCACTACCTACGTTAAGAAATGTGACCCTTGCCAAAGAGTTGGTAAACCTACAGCTACTAAAGCTATGCCTTTGACACCAATTTTAGCCCAAATCCCTTTTGAGAAATGGGGAATAGACTTTGTAGGCCCTATTAAGCCACCTAGTCGGGTGGGACAAAAACGTTACATCCTAGTTGCCACAGAGTATGTAACTAAGTGGGTTGAAGCCGTAGCAACTAAGACAGATGATGCAGATACTGTAGCAAAATTTATTTATGAAAATATCATTGCTAGATTTGGTTGCCCCAAGGAAATTGTAAGTGATAGAGGGACTCACTTTATTAATGATACTATTGCAAAAATGTTACAACGATATTTTATTAAGCATCGAAAGTCCTCTCCCTATCACCCTAGAGCTAATGGGCAAACCGAAAAGTCTAATGGCATTCTTTGTAAGATTATAATAAAAACATTAGAGGGAAATGCATCAAATTGGGATTATGAGTTAACTAATGCTTTGTGGGCCTACCGTTGTACCATTAAAACCACAACTAAGGCTACTCCATTTTCATTGGTCTATGGCTTGGAAGCCATGTTACCAATCGAAGTGGAACTACCATCATTAAAAGTTGCTATTTCTGAAAGATTGGGAGATTCGGCTTCCTTGAGGGAACGTTTTGATAATTTAGAACGACTCGATGAGATTTGAGCACAAGCTTATATGAATATGGAAGCAATTCAAAAGCAACGGAAAACTTACTATGATAGTAAGCTAACACCAAAAATATTAAAAGATAATGATCTAGTCTTACTATATGATAGTAGATTCCAAAAATTTCCAGGAAAATTTAAAATGAGGTGGTTTGGTCCACATCGAATACTTAAGTCTTATCCTAATGGTTCTGTTGAGTTACAAGATTTTGCAGGGAATATCCATGCAACACGATATAACGGTTACAGATTGAAAAAATATGTAACTTGAGGGCAAGTTACGCATTAAGAAGGGGGCAGGACCTCCAAGATGCGACCTTTGAAGTGGTCCGGAATGACCCTAAACTACCCAGGTGAAAGTAAGAAATAATGGCAAAGCTTTGAAATCTAATATAGGATGATTTTGTAACTTTGCATTAAAAAATTTCTTATTTGATGGGATATGTCACAAGTTGCTAATAAAGTTACTTGTGAATAAAAAATAAAAAATAAAAAATAAAATAAAAAATAAATAAAATAAAATAAAAAACTTCTTTACACTATTGGGTAACAAGCAAAAGTTTACATAATAGTGCCTCATGAGGAAAGTGAAAAATAAAACAACAAATTTGGAAAGTATCGTTAATAAGTTAATTTTTGAATGATTGAGAAATGACTCTATTTGGATGGGAGTGGAAAAATAGTTAAAAGTTTAAAATTTATTATGATTAAGAATAAGTCAAAATACTTATGACATCATAATAAAAACTTTTTTTAAATGGGATTTTAGAAGATTTTGGAAGATCACTAAAATAACCATTTGTTTGTGTTAAAAATAAAAAATAAAAAATAAAAGAAAATTTTTAAGTAAAATTCTCAAATTTGTAAATGATAAAACTTTTTGGACATGATGGCATAACTATGTACTTGAGTAAAGAAGTAATTATTAAGACGACAAAATAAATGCAAGATTAAAAAGAATTAAGTAAAGTTTTGATTAACTTAAAAGCTTTAATAAAATAAAGTGGAAAAATCGTGAGTAAAAGATCATGAAGGTTAAGTCATGCATTAAGACTGAGATTATGCATGAGGAAATTGGATGAGGTGGACAAAACATTAATGCTAAGGAAGATGAGCTGGACGAAACATTAATGTCAAGGACGACTAGCTGGAGGTCACTATCGATGTGGACAGACACTAGCAGGAACTTGGAAGACGCTGTCCACATGGACAACAAGAACTGGAAATACTGTCCACCTAGGCGCGAAGCAAGAGCTAAACAACGATATGTACGAGAAATCACAAGAATGTGAAGATCTGGTCTCGACACAAAAGAATAGCTCTGGATCCTAGATGTTTGGCCCAATGCGTGATCTGGCGGTTATGGACCGTCGATGAAGTAATCATGCAAGAGCGGGAAGAAGACAAAGACAGTTTCTTTGCTCATACAGTGACAATCGCCATAACTACAGCTGGAGAAGAGGAGAGCGATGACGTTGAAGACGAGTAGTGTGAGCAGGTTAGAGGAAACTTGCTTTCGTAATTCAGCACAAAATTCTACATGTTAGGTACGAGACGTTGACGTCGAAGACACAGCGTAGGAAGGTACGGTGACTCTTTCGAACCAAGTGCAATAATTTTCGAGGTAAGTCACTGAAACCCTACACTCTGCGTCGTCGTCATGAAATTTTAAAACAAGGTCAGATGTGCATGAGGGTTGGGTTCATTGCGAATAAAATGAACAATCTTGATTTTGTGAATATTAACCTAATTGTGTTCATGTCGAGTGTTGTGAAGAAGAGTGTTGATCAGAACTATGTTGCAAATTTCCTAAAACTAAGCTGAAGTTAAAAAGGAACCTAAAACTGAACGAGTGAGAGTCACTTGCGATGAAAATAGTGAACGACGGACTAATTCATGTGATTCTTAGTAACGTGCAGAGACAGTTGAAGAGGAAAGCCTGATCTCCGCATACTAGTTGTAACATGTATGACAGGGAAGTGACTTGTGAGGCATGAGAGTATTGAGGGAAGTATAATTTCTTCAAAGCATCTGTAGTTCAGTATGATAGGAAATAGGTCATCATACTCACAAGCATAAGAAGAGTTTCAGAACAGGGCGAGCAAGATGAGTAAACCTACTTACAGGTATCAAAAAGAATTAATCAACCGGATGTTGTAAGTTAACGAACGAGACATGATAATCTCAATTGGAATCTTGCATTTGGTGTTGATAAGATAAGAAATTCTACCTCTCTTTGAATGGATAAGTAGAATAAACAAGAGTAAACAAACAAGAAAAAATAAAAAATAATAAAATATGTCTTGATGGTGACACCGAGTTGGAATATTGATGAAATGTATATGAGATCGAGCAGGTACGATCCGATGGCAGCAGCAAGGAATCGGAAGACAGATTTTGAGCTCGTGGCCTCAAAGATGATCTACCTGCCGGAGAAACCACTCATTCCCAACCGCACCAACCTGGAGAATGCGAGATTGTGGCAGTTCATAGCGCAGAGGTGGCCTGAACCGGACCTCCAACGAGCACGCATATTTATTATTGCCAGCGATCGAGGGGCCCTGGACGAGTTTCTTATCGGTGAGGAGGTGGTGTTTTTTGATCCCTCGACGATCAAGAAACACTTCCCTGGTTTGAGTGACAGCGGTCCAACGTTAGTAAATATTCCCCTTTTGGATCAGGAAACTCTTTTACATATTTTTGAGTCACCAGAGACTGCGAAGGTCGAGAAGAAAGATGCCAAACATGGTTATAATGTGGCCAAGGCTAAGGCGCGCTGGAAAGGTTGGTTGAATTTTGTGAACCAACGACTGTTGTTATCATTGCCGGGTCCTAACATTATTTCACTTGAAGGATTGGCGGCAGCATACAGGGCGTGGCAGGGAGAACGCTTCAACTGGGTGAAGATTCTCTACACGCACATGAAGCAAGAGATGACAAGCAAGACGACTTGTCATACTAAGGCATATTTCTGTGCCACCTATCTCTCTGAATTTTGTCCTGAATTACGAAAACAGACTTTGTCTAAGGCAGTGGAAGAGACGAAGAAGGCGACGAGCTCCAAGAAGAGACCTCGGCGCGGTGAAGTGCCCCAGGAGGAACCTGAGGGCGGAATCAAGAAAGCAGGAGTGGAGACGCCTCCGTGTGCGTTTACCCCGGAGCCTACTTCTACTCAGCTCGGTGGCACCCCAGAGCCGCAGCCTCCAAGTGATGAACAGGTGACCCCACCTGCAGAGATCGTGAAGATCAAGAAGAAAGCGAGGCGAGAACCAGCAATAGAAGCAGATGCTCCAGCACCTCGGAACTTAGTGGCTGAGTTGGAGACTGCTGATAAGGGAGCAGCCAAGAAGGCAACAGCTCCAACTCCGAGGGACGTGATCAACCTCGAAGTGGATGGCGAGACAACCTCTAGAGCTGCAGAAGAGCCCTTATCGAAGCTGGGAGCGCCGACCGCGACAATCAAGGTGGAGGAACAAGCCACAACTTCCAAGATCTCAAAGGGTAAGGGGGTAGTAGTTGAAGAACCTCATTCAGCTAAGAAGAAACCTCTAAAGAACGAAGCTATTCTACCACTGGGAAGGAAGGAACTGGAATTGTTAGTAGCTGAGAAGGATGATCTGATAAAGGAGTACCAGAGAACTAACGATGCTATATTTCGTGCTACGGAAGATTTGGAGAGGGATTCTAACAGGGAGAAGGTGCGAGTTAACGAGGAGCTGCAGAATCTCCACAAAGAGCGGGACGAGTGGAAGCGAAAGTACAACAGCGAGGAAGCTTTCCGAAAGGCCATGGCACCACAACTGAACAAGGAAAAACGAGAGCTGCAGGAAGAAGTGGCCCGTCAAACCGCTAATGTAACACATTGGAAAGCTAAGTGTGCAGACCTACAGGTACAACTGAAGGAAGCCAAGGAGAAAAAGGACAAGGATCAAGTCCTCTTCAAAAGGTGTGAGGAAGTTGTCGTAGGGATGCGTGAAGCGAAGGAGCTCTGTGATCAAGAGAAGAGCAACAAGGAGCGGTTGGCTCAAGAAATGGTGGTGATGAAGGAACATCACGAAAAAGAAGTAGCAGAGCTACGGAAGTGTCATGCCCAGGAGATAAGCGTGTTGAAGGAGCAACATGCGGAGACACTAGACAAAGTGAGGAAGCCACAGAGTAGGAGTACGAGCAGTCCCTTAAAAGAACGGACTCTCACACCCAAGTTGCAGGGAGACATCAAGGCTCTTGCCGAAGCGGCCGATAGACTGCAGTTGCAAGTCTCCACTGAGTGCGAAGCCAAGAAAAAGATGCAACAGTGTTTGTGGGATAACGAGTTGCGAGCCCCTCCTCCTTTCTCGCTTTTCCGTGGTTATGAACTCCAGAGGGACACTTTCTTTAGTATCTCACAGTTGGCTCTAGGAGCAACACTCCAAGATGAGGAGTTTGACACTTTATGGGCTAGTGCTGATCATTTTCCCAACATGCGGAATTTGATTTGTGAAATGTTGGCACGAGGTGCCTTACAACTTGCAAGTGCAAGTAAGTTGGTTAATCCGATAGCTGATCTAGGTGCGAGAGTTCTACTCTATTACCTAACCCTGGAGCACCAGCTAGCATCCAAGAGAGCTTGGCATAGGCCAAATGAAGTTTTTAGACCAGTGAAGATCCCTGAGATCAAGGTGTCTACAGTCAGCACTCCGGAGTCGAGACAACGAGCTGAGCTTCTTTATCACGAGGTGCGTGATGAGAATGCTCTTACGGCCACTTTGGCTTTAGTATAGAGCCGCGAGGCCACGGCTCAGAGAAGAGAGCTCACCTGTGGACATTATGTTTATGAGTATACACGAGTGTGTCACCGTTTGAAGATGGTGGTGGAGGGCCAGCAGCTAGCTCTTGACAACCTGGAGAATGCCTATCAGCAGGTGTTGTTTACTCCACCCCCTTGGGATTTCAAGTTGCCCTCGGGATTAAAGATTTCTTTGCCAGTGGCCGGTTCCATTCTAAAACAACGGTACCTGGGAAAGTATGATTCTATGTTTGATGCAGCGAGTGAGCAGCCTATCGTGACGTGGGATGCCATGACGTGGTTGTTGGAGGACTTTGGATTATCACCAACACAGTGGCGACCTTGGGATGTTGTTTACCCAATGATAACTCAGACGTGGCAGACAACAGTTCCAGCGGCGGTAGCGCTAGACGCTCATCTGTGTCCGCTACAGGGACAGAGGTGATACAAGTGGGCACCATGGGCCAAGATCGACACCGTGCCATACAATTGGCCTATCATCCCTGGAGCATTCGACACACCGCAGGAGTGCCATCTATCATACAGGACATTTTTCGAAGCACACCGACATCATACTGATCCTATTTGTTTCCGAGCTGCAGTTGTTTGCAACTTCTTGTCTTATTTGTGTACCTTTTTCCGGATGGTTGTTAACGTGAACCGGTATGATGAGACCAAGGTGGAATTTTTGATTTGGTTGAAATTGCAGCAGCGACCTGCAAGGTGGATGCGCATGCTGGAGTGTATGGTGATCACAGGATTTCTGCCAACGTCTAGCTCGGCGTTTGTGCTAGAGTTTGACCAGAAGCGATACAAGGACATGGCACTCTGGCTAACTTTTCAGCGGACTAAGAGGACGTATTTGATGAAGGATGAGGACTTATGTCGGAACTTGGAGGAGGTGGATCGCCAAACTTTCCTCACCGAATTAGAGACTACAGATAAGATGAAGCACAGGCGACCTTGACATGACAAGCGTTGAATTTATGCTTTTAGTTTTATATAGTTTAAGTTGGAGATGCTGCCTAGGAGTTATGGACAGCTTATTATGGATAGCCTAGTTAAAAATACTTCAGATGATGGAGCTATGAACTTGGAACTTATGCTTGACATCGTATTTTTTAATATGGCAATGGTTGTTTTTAAGATTGTACGTGAAGCCTCATTCGTTGAAACCAGCTTGACATTTTCTAAGTTTGGAAACAAAGGTTGAATCGAAGGCTATTGACTTATGTATGAATCGTGTCATGGCAACTTAAGTTGAGAAATTCTGAATATATTCTTAAGACATCTGGACAAGTGGATACAAACAGAGTTATCTTTAGAAACGTTAACTATTCAAGATGAAAAAGTTAGTTCAAGGAAATTTTGAAGCATGGAATTGATTCTGCAAGTTCAACATGATCCTTAAACCTCAAATATGGTAAAGAATGACGTCTGGAATATTGAACATTGAAAAAAAAAAAAAAAAAAAAAAAAAAAATTTAAAAAAAAAAAAAAAAAAAATTGCTTCAACTGCAAACCTATACCTACACCTGCACCTGTACTACACTACGTGGCGTGGTGGGGCGGGCGTCGTGTGGTTGAGTAGAGACCCGGCACTAGCACCCGGAGGTTGCCACGACAGCGTCTACTCGCATCCAACGATCACCAGGCCACCAAGGCCGAACTGAAGGAGTGTGTGCCGAGAAGGCATTATATCCAAGCACGGAAGGGCAACGCCAATCGATATGGGACAATGTGGCTCGCGCACGAGCCCTCGGGCACCCGTTACCGTGCCCGATACCCTACAACTACTGGTCTGTGCGATGATAAGAATATTAAGCGCTGATGATTTTTCAACGCAAGAGTTGCCTAGCAGATCAAGCAAGTGATGCGCGCGTGAACAATTATCTGTAGGTGTATGCACATGCATGTGTAGAAGGAGGCAAACGAAGTGAGTTAACTGCAACAAAGTGACTGAAAATCGACGTATTCCTCAGCAAGGAGTTGCCCGAGCTGGTGAATTATGAATAGGTGAAGTGGATAGGAGAAGCTGTGACGAAGTTAACAAAAGAGTAGACTAGAAGAAAATGGATACGCTGTGTTATTAAGGCACAATGCAGGAGATCATACAGACAAGAATCTTCATCAACTTCGTGAAGAAGGAGGATCGACACAGTTATTAAGGCAAGTTAAAAATATATATATATATATTATATAAAAAAAAAAATTAAAAAAAATGACATGGAAAATTTAAATGAATAAAACTAAATTAATGAATGAAAGAATGAAGATTAATATGTGAGTTGGAAAGAGAATCTTAGAAAGGATCATCCAAGTTGGTATAAAAAGAACAACTAGGATAGCACCTTAAGATGTCTCAAGTAAAGAGAGAAAATTCGAAAAAACAAGAAGTAAAATATGAAGAAAGAATCTTAAGAAAGAACAATGTGAATAGAACCTTGAGTCTAGGTATGGCATTGAGAGAGTCTTATAATAAAAGAACAATTAGACAAAAACATACCTATATTATCTCAAGAGAGACTTAATATGTGAGAAATGTTAAGTTTAGATGCAGTAGTGAGAGATGAAACAAACTAAATAAGAAGTATTCTAGTTTAGAATCTATTAACTCAAAAAGAAGCCAGAGTGGATTTAATTAGGATATGATCGGGTTAAAAGTAAATCTCAAATAACTTAATGATTTAGCAAGTCAAGGTAAATAGAGTAGTACCTAAACTTCTAAGTCTAAAAATGTGTTGGAAAAATAAAATGTGAAAGAAATGGAAATATAGAAAGTAGTTGAAAGGAAAAAATAAGAGAGAACATGATAAGATTGAGAGAAAGTAGTTGAAAGGAAAAAATAAAAGAGAACATGATAAGATTGAGAGAAAGTAGTTGAAAGGAAAAAATAAAAGAGAACATGATAAGATTGAGAGAAAGTAGTTGAAAGGAAAAAATAAAAGAGAACATGATAAGATTGAGAGAAAGTAGTTGAAAGGAAAAAATAAAAGAGAACATGATAACATAATGAGAGAATCTTATGTTGAGCGAGAATAGGCTAGAATAGAAAAAAGATAGTTAGCACAATTAGTAGTGAGGTGATATACACACTATTTAAATTGTATGTAGCATGATACTTCAACTGAAATTGAAGGTAAAATAGAAGAGAGAAAAGAAAGTAAGAAAATTAGCAATATAGAATTAGTAATTAGTAGAGAGGACAAAATCTACTAACATACTAATTTAGTGATGTGAGTACTAAGAAGTGCTAATTTTCCAAAGTTAAAAAATAAAAAATAAAAAATAAATGATGAAAATGAAAAAAAAAAATGAAATGATGAACAAGGATAGAAAGTGAAGAAGAAAAAATGAAGTTTGAAAAAAAACAAAAAACAAGGATGGCAAGTGAAGCCTAAATAAAAGAAAAATTAAAATGTAAGAGAAGTATTTGAAGAACAATAAAAGTAAAAAAGAGAAGATCTAAAAGAGAATGAAAAATTTAAAGCTAAAAGGAAGAAATATTAACGTCTAAGTGAAAGACGTAAACAAAGGAGTTAAGTTTAGAAGGAACTTAAAGACTTAAGTATGTAAGAGACATACTTATTTAAGATGGAAATAATGAAAAGCAAATAAAGACAATCAATAATCCTTAAAAAGAAAAAGAAAGCTACATGGAGATTAAAGGATAAATAAGTAAGAGATGGATTGCAAAAGATTAAGTTCAAGGACAAAGGTCGTTGAAGTCGACGAGGACGTCTCCGAGCTAAGAAGGGGGCTATGTAGAGCCTAAATCCTAAAAATAGTTTTTTTCAGGAAATTAAGTGTAAAAAGGGTTGTAGATATATGGAGAATTAAATAATTAATGATTAAGTTCACATTAAGTACTTAATTAATTGAAAAGTACCTCTTCATATCTAAGATAGAAGGATTAATGGGAAAAGGGTTGAACTCGCACCCTTTGGGAAGGGTGTGCCCTTTCATATCTAGATATGAATAGATGTGAGGATTTAGTGGAATTAATCTCAATGGTTAATTATAGGCAAAACCGTTTTTCCAAGAGGTGTGCCTCTTGGGTTTGAGTAGAATGACTAGCTTGAATTTTTAGCATTCTTGGCCATTACCATAGAAATTCCTTGGAGGAAGGTTGGAGTGAGCCCTAGCTTAGGTGAAAAAAGCTAGTAATTGAAGAAATCTCTTATGTTGTAAGAGTATTATATGATGTGTGAAATTATTAATATATAATTATTATTGAATTTGCGTGTGTAGAGTCTTGTGTGTGACTTGAATCATATGTATAATTACAATAATATTTGAACTTCATTGAATAAATTTAATATTGTGTTTTGTGAATGCAATTGTATGCATGAGGTATTAATTGTGAATAAATTCCTATGCATAAATGCATTAATTATTTATTTAGATCTTCATTGTAAAAATTAGGATACTATCCTAATTAATTATGTGACATGGAATTGTGTGTGTGTGTTGATGAATTAAATTTAATGTATTACATATGAGTGAAATATGAATACTTAATAATATTAAAACTTCAATAGATAAAGTTAGGGAAGATCCTAACTATGTCAAAGTGACATTGTGAATATTAATGTAATAATTCTAAGTGTATGTAAGGCATTTAGAAATTAATTTGGAGTAAGAAACTTAATGCATTAATGTGAGGAATGCATAAGTAATTGATGAAATACTTAAGTTCAGGTGTGGAAACTTAAGTATTAAGACATAAGACGGGAGTCTTGTGCATGTATAAACAACAAAACTTAAGTCTAGAGTTAGGAAGGACTTAAGTATGAATGACAGGACTTAAGTCTGAGTGCTAGGACTTAAGTCTACAGTGGAATAGAATTTAAGTTTAAGTGATAAAACTTAAGTCTAGAGTGATAGCACTTAAGTCCTGAGTGAGAAAGAACTTAAGTATTAACGATAGGACTTAAATCTGAGTGTTAGGACTTAAGTCTACAGTGATGGAAGATTTAAGTCTGAATAATAAAACTTAAGTCTGAGTTACAGAACTTAAGTCATGCAAGTGTAAGAGTGAAGATATTCTTTTTGCATTTAAGTGTTAAGGACTAATAGATAGGTTAGACTTAAGTCCGGACTTAGAGTAGAAATATTTAGAGGCTTAATCTAACTTGTGTGTTGTTCGAGACTAACACTTGTGATAAGTACGTGAGTACGTGAACCGTGGGATGTACGTGAAAAGTGGAGCGAATTATACGAGGTAAGTTCGTGAATTCTAAATGGAATTAATTAAGGAATCAACCATGAGTGCAATGGATAGTATCCAAATGCCGAAGATGGCAAAAGTATAGGAAACTAACAAACGTGCATATTCATAGTTAACTCAAGAGCAAGGCTCTTTGGAGGAGCAAGGCTCTACCTAAGCACTTAAATCCTTGGGATTAATACCTTAAGAGTGGAATGTTAAGGGTGATATGTTTTAAGGCTTAATTCCCTAAAAACGAGTGCATAAACTAAAGTATTTCAATGGAAAGATAGCTTTTTGACCTATAATTAAAAACAAACTACTTAACGGTTGACGCTAGACCATCTTGGGAAGAATTTAGAATCAAGGGTAGACTTGTGTGAGTCTTGGGTGTTTTGCGAAGGTGAATTTTCCGAATTACAATCCCACAACACCATTCAGGAAAGTGAAGCACAAGCGGGATATGCGAGTAAACCCAACATCTGATATTGCCTTGTGTTCCTATATTTGTCTAACAGCCAAAAACCCTCTACACCAGGAAGTGCGGAGCTACTCCTCTCTCATTCTCTCTTCTTCTCTTCTCCAACCTTAACACTCATGGCAAATGCAATTTCAAAGGTCGAGCTTGATTCGGATGAGTTTCTTCTCCAAATTGCTTCTACAAGTTATTCTTTCTTTTTTGTGTTCTAACATCGTAATTGTTGGTGCAGAGTGTATTGCGCATTGTTCAAATTTCCATCCATACACGCCGGTGTCATGGCAAGAGGACAATTTAATTGTTGCAGATGTTGAGCATTGACACCAACAGGATGTGGAAAATCTTCAAGCTGATTAAGACTTTCCATATTACCTTTCAATCTCTCAGTCTCTTGATGATGAGGTTGTACTTAACAGCTGGTGCAATCATTCCTATGAGGTCTTCCTCACGCAATATTGGGTACATCTATCATTTGAGTTCTCTGATTTCATAATTTGATATTAATTTATCAAATTTTTAATGTGATGTTATTTTATGGTTGGAAATAAGGAAGATCGAAATAAACCAAGTAATCATGAACCAAATGAACCTGAACCCATTGAAGCTGATGAGAGTGAAAGTAGAGGTAAAATAAAAACTAACTACGTGCGAGCCTTTGGCCAACTAGTCGCCGTGCAAAAGCACTTCATTTAATCATTTTTCCGATTTTTATATTATTATAGCACATACTTCTGTTTTTATTTTCAGTTCTCATCAATGCTGTTGTTGTTATTAAAGGTATTTGACTATTTTTAATAAAAAATTGTTTGTTGTATATTGTATATGTGATGTTATATCTGTAATGAATGACGTTGTATGTCTGAATTATGGAATCATATGTGTGGTGCAGTTGTTTGATGCCATATGTATGGTGTCATATCTATTGTGGTGCCATTTGTGTCATGCCCTATGTATGATGTTTGATAACCTTGTATGTTGTATGTGTGTGGATTTATGTACATATTGTGTGTTGTATTTTTGATTAAGTAGTGAGTCTAGATGTAAGCCCAAAAATAGACCCCCTAAGAGAATCAATTTTTAAACCTACAAGGTCCTATTGTTACACCACTTAACCATTCCTTATGCTTAACTGTAGATTCTAATTTTACTGGAGTTGGATCCTGGGCATATCTATTTATATATTTAGAATTTAATAATACTATTATCTTAACCCAGTTAAGTGAACTCGATTAACCCTTCCCTGGAATTTAAACACTTATCTCTAGATAAATTAATTAGGTGTAAGTAATTATTTAATTATTTGTTATCTAATTATTACGGTTATCATTTATTATGATTATTTTTTTAATTATTTTTTTTAAAAAAAACTTGTTTTGTTTTTTTTTTTTTTTCGGGTTTAGGTCGGCTGATCAGGCCTGATCCAGATCCTGTTTTGTGGCAGCAACTTCAGCAGCACTTATCTCTTGATTCGGGACTCCGAATCCAAAAAAATTTCCTCTCACAATGATCAGCAACTCATTTCCAACTTGAATGAACCACTTAGAACCAATATCAGCAGGCCGAGGACATAGAAACTACCATCACAAGAATTTTCCATGCACCAACGATCTCAACACATCATTATGAACCAAAGACGAACTGATGCATACAAAATAGAGTCAATGGGCTGTGGACCGGTTCAGCTCTGATGGAACTTGTGGCCAAATACCTAATTCTGGCAAAAATTTACCAGCGCTTCCGCATGAGATTCGGCCACCAGAATTTTAACATCTTGCTCCTCGCAGCTCTCCAGCACCTTCTCTCCGGATCGCACCGCGCGCGCAGGCTCTTGATCTCTCGCACAGACGCCCGCAGCTCCGCGACAAGCCGGGTGACGACCTCCGGCAATTCACACCAGACTCACACTTCGACACAACACTTGTGGTCAGAGGCGTTTACAAACGCCGGCACTCTCCAGATCGATCCTCCTCCTCGAGTCTTCTCCAGCTCGTGTCAGCTCCTCCGCGCACTCCAGCGCGCTCTCTCAACACCAAAAAAAATAATTAAAAAAAACGGCTCTCTCTCCCGAGCTCAGAACCAGACCTCGTGATCAATTCACGGACCCCGCAATCCCAGCAGCCACAACACCGACCGCCTCACACACACAAGAAAAGAAAAAAAAGTAAGCATAAAAAAAAACCCGCACCTCGCACCTTGCGCACAGAGGTGCGCAGTCTTCTCACACCTCGCGCACACAGGCGCGCAGTCTCCTCACACCTCGCGCACCCTCCTGCGAGCCTCTCCTCGCCGAACAGCTTCCCGGAACCGAGCCCAGCTCGCGCGAGCTCCTCTCTCTCCGCGCACTCCGCGAGTTCTTCCCCCAAAAACCACACAGGTCCGCAGCTCGCCCACGCTCGCGGGAGCTCCTCTCCCACGCAGCCGCGACGCACGCACACGATTCTCTTTTGCGCGCCCAGATGCGCACCTCTCAACAAAACAGCACCACGAAAAACCGGAGAGCTCCAGCCTCCGATCCTCCAGCTCCCCCACTCGCAGGAGCTCCTTGCTCGCGCGCTCAGCGGCGCACCTCTCCCAACAGCACACAAAAACGAGAGCTCCTGCTCCTGATCCTCCAGCTCTCACACACACAGGTGCGCAAAGAAAAAAAACGACTCTCTCACACAGGTGCCCTAAAAAAACGAGAAAACAACACACGAAAACAACGAGCTCCAGCTCGCTTGCTCCCGAGAGCTCCTCTCCCACACGCCGATCGCGGTGCAGCACACCCCCACGATTCTCCTTCGCGCACCCCGCGCGCACGTCTCGAACGGCTCTCCCAAAAACAAAGAGCTCCAGCTTTCCTCGCTCGTAGGAATTCGGCCTGGCCAGTCTTTTTTTTTCTTTTTTTTTTTCTTTTCTTCTCTGTCTCTCTCTTTTTCTTCCCCGACCAGACTGGCTTAGTTTTAATGAGGCAGCCCATGACCTCTCACAGAAGTGCAGGATTGGCTACTTACAGCCGTTTTGGCATGGTTTAAGTTTACCACTAGTATTAACTCGCCGCTTTGCTCCTGACAAGCCTCCCTAAAATTAAATCCATGGTGGCAAGAATTGTCATGTCGCATGTGCATGGGAAAGCACATCCAACCACCTTCTTTTCTTTTCTTCTTTTTTTTTTTTCTTGTCCTTTTGATCTTTTAAAGACTATTACACTAGATCTAATACTATCTACTGATGATTTGCAATTTACTTCTAACTTCAAAAACTAACCACACAGCTGGACTCCCAGCACCCTAATTAGTCTACCTAAATTTTCTTAGTATTTTTGAAGTTTCCTAAGTATTTTTCCCGATCGGTCAACCGCCGCTCCACTAGTCAACCCCTAGAAATAAATAGCAATTCAACTCGGAAAATTCTAGAAATTTTACCACTACTTCTACCTGCTAGGAGACACTCTTCCAAATTTTTCCCATATTTTTTACCCATTTCTCAATTTTTGGTCATTTTCCAAGGACTTTTCTTCCCATTTTTTATCTTTCTCTTCATTTCCATTCCACTTCCACTACATTTTCAAGCATATTAGTAGGGAGGAGGAAAAAAATAGGAAACTTAGTGTCACATCATGGCACTAGGCCTATTAATCTAGGACTTTGACTCTAATAGATGGATTGACCACCAATTTAACTAAATTTGGTTAATACTATCAAGAAAACTCAAAAAAATGAAGAAAAAGAGTGAGGGCCCACTTTGGCCACTCACACTAGAGACGTATGCATGTAATAGTTGATTATATTGATGTAAAAAGAAGTAGAGAGATGGTTGCATTAGCAAGTGAAAAACACACAAGGTAGTACAAACAATATTTAGAGTGAGATGTTGCCTTCTTTCAAAGGCCTTCACTTATACTACACTTAGTGGCATTTAAAGTATCTTGCAAGTGGCTCTTCAAGCAACTTGCAAGTCCCTCTATGCCAACTTATGGCCACTCACTTGTTCTTGTTTATCCCATGTAAGACATGTGGGTTGGTCCTATCTCTTTGACCTTGCGCCATACATGTACCTCTTGAGTTCTTTTCACCTCTCCTCCTTTTCTCCCCATTTACTTTCTCTTCTAAATCTACCTCAATAACTATTTACAATGCTGTAATAACTACGATAAACTCTTAACTCCAACACTTTCACTTTGCAAGTAGTCACCATCTCACAATCCCATCGCCATAGCTAACCTTTGATGTCGCTCTCTCAAAAGTGCCTTCGTCAACACATCGGTCACCATGTCTTCCGTTGGGCAATACCTCAAGTCAATTACGTCGCTCTCCAACTTCTTGCGGATGAAGAGATGTTGCACATTAATGTGCTTTGTGCGTGAGTGGTGTGGAGGATTCCTTGCAAGGGCTATGCACCCTTGGTTGTCACACATGATGGTCGTTGTTTTTTCTTCCACAAACCCCACACCCGCCAAGAGCTTGCAAAGCCAAATGGCCTCCTCCATACTTTGGCTAGTTGCCATGTACTTTGCTTCCATCGTGGACAAGGCAATGGAGGGTTGCCTCTTGCAACTCCAAGAGATGGCACCATCTCCTACAAAAAAACACATACCCCGTTGTTGAACGACAGAATGTTGGTTGTTCGCCAAATTTAGCCCAATGACGGACATGGCCTTTTTCACACGCCGATTGTAGTCTTTTATCACCTTTGGATCATCGTCGGAGGATGGAGGTTCCTCGGAGTCCTCAACAATCTCCCAAAGGTCCATGGACTTCAACACCATCTCCATCTTGATCTCCAAAGGTTGAAATTGTCCCCCCACAACTTGTCAATGACTCTAGCACTCTCATTGTCAAATGTGGCCATTATGACACTCATATGACCAAGATTGGCCCTTTCAAACTCCTAATGTGCACTAACGCACCTCAATCACTCAATTGAGCCTTGTCAGGCTCTAAAATGAACAACTAAGCACCATATACCCTCAAATCAGTCCCCTCAAGGGTCTAATGTGCAAGAACAATTAAATGAGCCACTTCTATGCTCAAATGTGCAATGGTACTACTCAAACACTCAAGTCCTCTGCTTCTAGACTCAAATGTATACCTTTGCACCTCATTCACACAAATTAGCCCTTTCTTAGCTCGTACACGCAAATATGGATTTCAATGACCTCAATGGGCTTCACGTAGACTCCAATGTGCAACTAAGCACCTCAATCACCTAAATCAGCACCTTTAGAGAGCAAACAAGCACATCCTCTATGAATGAACACTTACAAGGTTCAAAAGCTTGAATGTGAACAACCGCCGCTCTTTGCAACTCTTTGTGCCTTTCCAAATCGCCTCCAATGCTCCAAATGAGCCCTTTTGCACCTCCTAAGCTTCAAATAAGCCCTTGTGCACCACCACAGCTCCAAAGCTTCTCCTACACACCACCAAAGCTTCAAAGTCTTCATTGTACAATATCGAAGCTCCAAAGCCTTCCTTGTGCATCACCAAAACTCCAAAAGTCGTTCATGTGCACTTCCAAAGCTCAAAATCAGTCGTTGTGCACTCAAACACACTCAAGACTTCCTCCAAACAACTTTGATACAAAATTCTACACCCGCAACTCACATGAGTGGGCCCATAAGCTAATGATGTTAAAAAAAAATAGAGAGATGGTTGCACAAGCAAGTGAAAAACACACAAGGTAGTACAAACAATGCTTGGAGTGAGATGTTGCTTTCTTATAAAGGCCTCTGCTTATATTATCAGTTAATGGCGTCTAAAGTATCATGAAAGTGGCTCCTCAAGCAACTTGTAAGTCCCTCTATGTCAACTCATGGCCATCCACTTGTCCTTCCTTATCCCATACAAGACATGTGGGTTGGTCCTATCTCTTTGACCTTGCGCCATACACGTACCTCTCAAGTTCCTTTCACCTCTCCTCCTTTTCTCCCCATTTTCTTTCTCTTCTGAATCTACCTCAATGACTATTTACAATGCCGCAATAACTACGAGTAACTTTTAACTTCAACGATTTATTATTTGCCTATGTCTCTGGTATCACTACTTTTTTGGCCTATTTAGCCTATTTTCCTCCTTCGCACTAGTTTGGTTTTTGCTTCTTGTGTACGTACTATGTGTTGTTTATACGGGATATTGTGCTGTGGCGTGTTATCTTTGTTGTGGTTTTTTCATCAAACCTGATTCTGAAGACTGGGCTCTTAATGTCAACGTAGAGGTTGATGTAGAGCAAAGTACTCCTAAAGATTAGCAGATGTTCATTGCCTTCTATATTCTTGTTGTTGTCTTTTGTATTTTTGTTGTTGTCTTTATTGTTTATTTAGAATTTGTTGCTTTGTTAAACTAAATAAGGATGCTAAGGAAGACAACAATGATGTCGATTTTATAGAAACCGGTTTCATTAGCAGTCCTGACCATGGGATCTACAATGGTGGAGGTTGTGTGAAGTTTGTGAGGGTGAGTAAGAATTTTTTTAACAATGGTGATGATTCTTCTCCTCATCGAAGTGACAGCATCTCAAAGCAGTCCCATTTTCTCAAGCTAGATGCAAAGGAGGTTGAGAATGTCGCCAATAGTAGGGAAAGAAGAAGCACCCACAACAAAAAAAATATAGGCCACAAAGGCCTTGACAAGTGGCCGGCGGCCATGGGATATGATATCTCAAAATTGATTGGGGTGCTCTCTAAAGATGAGGACGTTTGTGGATTTGTAGACATGGTTCATGATTTTGCCTTGCAAGTATCAAAACAAGATGGCAGTCTCTATCCATTGACTTTGTAAGTGTTCTATTTCCTTTTCATTGTTTTGTTTCGTTAGTTTGGTTTTTTTATCATCTTCTTACTAATGTGTTTTGTGGTTGTGCGGTATTCAGGACATGCTTCGCTCTATTGGCCGCGTTATTTGATTTCGTCAGAAAAGGGGTATTTTACACACTTCTATCTTAAAGACAGCATTTGACATCTTTATGGATGTATGGTATAGAAAAGTGAAATTTGTTGGAACTGAAGCAATCAAGAGATCTTTTTGCAAGGTACTTGGCACTAGAGTTTCTACTTGCAACGTTTTGACATGGGAGGAAGAGCAAAAGATCTTGGCTTCTCCTGCAGCTAGTCTACAGACACCTGGATGAATCAATGCTATTATGGGTTGGTTCATTTGTAAGAACTTTTTTGTGCGCGGTCAAGAAGAGGCTTGAGCGACTACTGTCATGCAATTTTAGTTGCTTAACGAAAACATCGTTGAGTTTGACCCCTAAAGGACCAGAGTCTCCTTCGGGGGGATTCCTTGATTTTTGGGCAGGTTCCTAAAATTTGAAAAAAAAACAATTTTCTCTGAAATTTTTAAGCTAGATTGCCTTTGATAAGAGCTTCGTGGACATATTTTTATTTTATTTTTTGATTTGTGGTTTGAAAGTTAGTACCACTTATAGTTTTTGAGGGAAATTGTCAAGGAACTTTAGGGGTTAACAAGTGATGTTGTTTGGATTTTCTTGCTGATACTGCTTTTATTAACTCTTTGATAATCACTCGATGTTACTATGTAGTTGCTGTAAACTTGGTGAACTTGTTGTTGTACTTGCTGTTGAACTTCTTAAACTTATTTGTTTTCTGTTTGTGCAGGTTTACGCCGATTCTTTCCAACACATACAAATTCAGCAGCAACAATTGTGTCTCGCATTTACTATGTTGACCTATGGATTGTGAGGACGTAAATGTGATATCTATCTGGAAGGCAGTGATGACGCACCATTCCCGTCGAAAGAACAAGGAGCATAATCCTAGAGATGTTCCTGATACTATTTTCCTTGTTCCTAAACATAAGGTGAAATCAGGTAATTTGGTTTGGTTCCAGCCCAGAGCAGTGGGGAAGAATACCTTCTGCAACATGGTGCAGAATCTAATTACAGGTAATGGGGTAGACTCCGCAGGTCTTAAATTCATGAATAAGACGCCACATCGAATAGAAATCACCCGTATGGCGGAAGCATTGATACCTTGCAAGAAAGGGATCCACATCACCAGACAAAGAAATGTCAAATCTTATTTACAGTACGCTCGGCTTGAAACCGCGCATATGCATTCCTGTCAACATATCATTAGTAGCTCTTGTGTTAGTGAAACAAGTGTTGCACTGAATTTTGACTTAGTTCTCAAGGAAGAACACTGTAAGGTTAAAGTTAATACTGGTGAGTTAATCTTTGCTGATTTAGAAGTGGTTTTTTTTTTCCTAACTTGATGATTATATTGTGTGCAGGTTGAAGACTCCAAGGTTGCTATGAAGGGAGTGGACTTTTTGTGAAGGATGAAGTTAGCAAAGATCACAATGATTCCACAACCACGTTGACAAAGCCTCAAGTAGGTGCAACATTCTGTGTTTTTTTAATCTCTAAATCTTGTCTAGTTTGTAGATTGTCTAATATTTCTTGTGTTGGTGTGCAGGCTTAGACTAGAGTTCTCTTTGGTTGTGTTTCCGGGTGTAACCGGGTGTAACTTCTACAATTTTGTTGGGCCTGTCAACTTGTCTGTGATGGAATCACTGTATGGTGTGAAGGTATGTGACTTTTGAAATTTTCCTTGTTGTTGCTTTAGTTTTTTTAACTTTCTGAGTTCCTTCATGTGTGTTAAAGGAGCTGTTCTTGAAGTTGCAAAGGAGGACATGTAAATGAAGGTGGCTGCATGTATGTACACGTTCTTTTAGGTTTTCTCTTTGTGTTTCTTAGGTTCTAGTTGGTTTTTTATTCACAGAACTATTGAAGAAAGATGCATTCTAATGAAGAAAGATGCATTCGAATGAAGAAAGATGCATTCTAATGAAGAAAGATGCATACTTGAAGTGGTTAAAGTTGTGATGAAATGCAGAACAAGTTGAAGAACTTGTGTAGAGGACATAATGGCCAGGGAGAATTGACCCCCTCGCTCGTCCTTACCCAAGGTGGGCCCTGTCTTAATTGCACAGGGTCATTTTTCTGGCCCTCTTATTTTGGGGGGTCCAGAGGCTTTTTGGAAAAAAAATTTGGACAAATTTGAGGCTTACGGCTATTGTTTATCCTGGAGGACCCTCTCTTGCTATAAATAGGGGCCATCCAAAAACAAAATGGGGGCCAGGTTTGGCTCCACCACCTTGTGGACCCCATGGGTAAGGACGAGCGAGGGGGTCAATTCTCCCTGACCAGAACAGAATGCATTGAAGAAGTTGCATATGGCTCTAAATAGTCGAAGGAGTTTAGTAAATAGGTGTGAAGGTGTAAATAGTCGAAGGAGTTTAGTAAATAGGTGTAAAGGTGTAAATAGTCAAAGGAGTTGAAGATAAGTAGATTGTTTGGAGTAAATGATGCATTAGCATTGTAGTTGAAATGATGCTGTAAATTATTCTGAAGCAAAAACAACTTTGCTGCAAAATTGTTGCAATTACTGATCTGCTTTGATAAACTATGAGCAAAGATCATAAACTTTGAGTGAAATATAAACTTCTAAACTGTTTGTGATAGCATTTTTACTTTGATTGAAAAAAGCCATTCTTCTGAAAAAAATTAAGTGCAAAAGTTTTTCCTCGTGTCCGGGATTTTGTGCGTGAGGGATATTTTGCAGGAGGGAAATCAGGAGTCCCTCCCGCACGAATATTTTTCCATGAGAGGTTTGTCTAAATGAACGGGCCCGAACCAAAGTGGGAGTTACGTGTCTATAAGGATTCACCTCACTAAGCTAGAAATGTATTTGAGTTTCTCACTCAAAGTTCTAAATGTGGATATTTTTGTTTGGTGGAGATCATTATTACATGGCTTAAATTAACGGGAGTAGTGTCCTCTACCAAAATAGGTATTCCATCATATCACATCTCTTTCTGCGTGGGAATGAGGCCTTTTTTTTTGGCGACCTAGAGCCAAATAGAGAATTTTATTTCCAAAAATAGAATATTCTCGAAGAACCGGGAAATTTTAAGATTTTACATCGCCAAAACTTCATTGATGGCCGTTTGCATATCGCCATATTGCTACTAATGAATTCAACTTGTCGCCAAAAAGGATGTACAAATCTATGTTTATAGAGATGAATTCTTCAAAATGGATATTTTCAGAGAAAATTTGGTTTTGTATAGTTTCAAGAGAAACTTTGTGTTGCCAAACTTGCGGTCGTCAAAAAGTTTGTGTCGCCACTCTGGCCAAATCTGGCTAAAACTCTGAAACCAAAAAAAAAGGCCTGGTGGGAATGGTCACACAAGGGTACAAGGGTCGCTTCGGGGTAAAAACTACAGGAAAGGGGGACCTCTACCTCACCCAACAACAATGCAGCAGCACACAGCCAGGGGTGATGTGCCATCAACTGCAAACCACTTTTGTCAGGTCGTTGAAGGCACATCAGTATGGGATGCAAATTTGCACCATGAACATTGTCAGATTGCATCACCACCCGTATCCGGATCCACACTGACACTGGAGTACACTGAAAATGATGTTTAGTGTATCCACACTATATCACTTGGAAGTGCTATAGTTTTTTTTACTTTGAAGGTTTTTACCAAGCGCACGACTGTATACACTATTCAAAGATATACTATTCAAAGAGGCGGATCATTGTAAACATAGTTGGTAAAAAATTCATCAAGAGTAAAAACTCATAACATTTATAAATCAATTAACTTAGTGTGGATACACTAAACATCATTTTTAGAATAGTGAGTAGACCCCAAAGACCTATCTTATTTGTCATTAAGTGATACTGGGTTGGCATAAGGAGTTTCCTTGTCACAACCTCTAAATACTCTGGTGAACGAATTCTACCATCATTCCTTGGCAGTTGAGTTATCTTGTGCTGTCTCTTTTATGATGTCCACGCCTTTTTGTTTCTGCACATGAGAGTTTTAAAACAGCCAGCTGTGAAAATAACATCAAGCTATATGCAGATATGATATTTTCCTTGCTTACGATACTATTTTCTTCTTTTTTTTTTGGTCTGAAAGGAGCTACCACTACACTGAAAATGATGTTTAATGTATCCACACTATATGATCTCACCACCTGACATTGAACCGTATTCTGCATAACTCCCCTTCATTTCAGGGTAGAAATGTAGCTTCAACCTACATGTTTCATCTTTATAGGTTACAAAACACATGATATGTACTTCTGAGCTACATTTTTTGCCCTCAAATGAAAGGGGTTGTACATAGTATGTTTTAATCATATAAGGACAAGCAATCATTTTACTAAAGTGTAATGTATCGGCTGCCTTGATGATGTTTTGCATAATCTATCTCACTAGTTGATTCTCCTATCGTCCAAAGTTTGCTTGTCCATTAACCCCTAAAGTCGAAATCGACCAGAATGTGGTCGATCTGACTCTGGTCAGGCTCTCAGCTACTCAATTTAGATCGTATAGCTACTCAATTTAGATCGTATGAAGTTAAAATTTTATAAGAATGTAGAGTTTTCCCATACCTTTAAAATGACACCATTCATGCTTCAAAATTCCTCATACTTTAGGAGATATTCACGGTCAAAGTTTGAAAACACTGTTAGGGCATGCTGAAATCTGCCCAAAACTGCGGTATATGCTCATTTATTCTCAAAATCTGCCCAGATCGCAGTAACTTCAAAAATTCACCAAAAATTGAGATTTTACTTTTTTTCGAATTTTGTTTTTCGTACATGTAAAAGAGGTTGTAAAGCATGATCTCACCGTTTGGATTTTCAATCCAATAATTTTCTACATGACTTTTTAATTGTTGAAAATGGGCATTTGTATTTGTATTTCAGCATACCTCCATGTGAAAAATTAAGCATTTCTTTAGGTTTTATAGGTCCTATGAGGGTAAAAATTATATGGACATATTCCTTACTCACATAGGAACAAGAATTTCAAGAGCCTCATGTCAAATTTCCTTTCAAAATTGGTTTTTTTGGCCCCCAAAACATTAGTTTTCCATTCTACAACAAGGAAAAAATCTCTTTTTTCATCTTTGAACATTACAATCTCACAAATGGAGAGGAATTTGAATCTAAGATTCGGTATGCATGTACATGTACAAGTTAGGTACTAGATCTTACGGTTACATACTCGAAAATTTGTCAAAAGTTAAAAATTTTCACCTTGCATTGAAAGAGGGCAGTTTTGAGGGTTTTCGGCAGTTTTGAGGGCTTTCGACTTTAGGGGTTAAGGTTAATGTCACATGGTGGTTACACAACACCAACCCTAACAGCCATGCCACTTCTCACTCAAAAGTGTTGCTTTTTCATTCATTAAGACTTTGGGAAAGTCCACCTTCTATAGTTTTATTCAGTTGTTCTTCACTTACTATCTTTATAAAAACATTTAAAATAGTAAGCGAAAAATGATGGATTTGCTACTGGTGTAATAACACTAAGAGAATAATACTAAAAAGTGCAATTAAGTTGTTTCAAAATTATGATCTACAAATACTAAGGGGGGGAATCAAATTAGGATCTAAGTGTAACATGTATTAGAATGTATTGTGGCATTTGCCAAAGATGTGAGAAAATATTTATATCTTTTCAAGGGACATGTTGAATCAATAATGGGCGGAGTAGAGCATGTAGACTGGTGGGCAGTGCACATTCACATTGGTGGATCCAAGACATGATTTTTTCAAAACCGCCGAAGGACACTTATTACCCAAAGGGTTGTGGACGGGAATGCTGAGCCTTAAAAGCAGGCACCTTAGGCATTTGGTGTGCATGGACAAGGCAGCAATTTGCAAGTTTCACGTGTGCTGCCACATTACTTGAAATGTGAGGAGATCGACCATCTAGCAGCTGCCTCTCGTGCACAATACCTGTAGCTGAACTTCCCAAACCTTGGATTCATCTTGGGAGTACCATCAACAAGAGTACAATTTCACAAAATTAAAGGAAACTTATTTGTACAAGGGACATGATGCAAGAGAGAGGGAGGGACCTAATACATGGGACCTTGCTAATATTACCATTAGACTAATAGAAAAATCATCGAGAGTATCCAATACAGGTTGGGTTCCTAGGTACTCTAGTTTGCAAATTTGCACGCGTTAGAAAATGTGTAACTAAGAGTAATTTGTAAAATGTTTTCCACTAGTATTTTGAAGTAGGACAACCGCAAATCAATAACCCTATAGCACCAACTTCTATAATCTTCCTAGATTTTAGGTAAGAAATGAAGGCTCCTATCATATCACCAATGAATTCACTCGCTATGGCTAATGCATGATTCATTAAAAGACAACCTGCATTTCCTCCATGAACTCTAAGAAAATAATAGAAGCTGGTATTAAGGTAGGACGACCCAAAACTCATCCATGACTCAATACCTCTCTCTTCTATACCCTTCCTAGATTTCAAGGAGGAAATGTAGCATGTTATCACATCATTGTCGATGTGTAAGTCTAGATAGGCTACAATTCCTCTGTGGAGTCTAGGAGGGGTGTAGAAGGGAGCAATATTGGTTTGCTGGTCGGTTTTGGGTCAACCTACCTTATTGGGTTTGTGGTCTGTTTTGGGCTGGCCTACCGTAGCTAGCGCACAAAGACGTGCAGCCAAGAGGTGTCTTGGAAAGAGCACCGCATGAGATCTTCAAATCTGGAAACCTGGGCTTTCATCCCTGTGCAATCAAAATCATGCTTGTGAGCTTCATTAACCTCTCTTGGGAGAAGGGATGCATAGGTTGGCCATATCGGACAAGCTCAGAAGCCTCCCAAGGCAATTCTTCTGAGCCTCGATGTGCAGGCTGATATGGCATGGGATTAGTTGCGATGAGTGATGCTGCAACACTTTCCATGTGTTTCTGAGGCTATCTGTGTCCATGTGGCATAATTAACCTAGAATGGCCAGCAACCCATTCACACTATGAAATTCCTTGAAACTACTAAACCAATAACGATATCCACGAAGTAGCTAGGAGTTTGATTAGGCGTAAGTGGTGTATGTTGATTCACATATTAAGATTACACAATATCCAATATATTGTCAACATCTTCATAAGTGTTGATTGTCCTTGAATAGGAAACTTTATCATGCATGGTTATTAGTCAATACCTCACTTGAACCCATAAACATCAGTCGGGGGCCGTATGTACATGCACATATTTTATTCTATAAAACAGAAAATATAGATATTCAAGTTTAGCAAGACTTACACCTTTGAATTGAAGATTCTTCAACTAACATTTTTCATTTGGAGGTCATTTTAATATGTGAACCTTATTATGTTCAAATACGACGTTATACATGTAGAATATTGTGGCTACCTATACTCATTCAAATGTTTGAGGGTTATCCCTTAAACATTAGAAGGTGCCACTACACTAAAGATTGCATTTAGTGTAGTAGACACTGAATACAAACCTAGACGCTAATTGCAAAGTCAACAATTAGTATAGTGACAAAACTATACACTAAATGCCAGATTTTAGACTACTTGTTAATTGAAGTAAAGATTGTAATATTTTTTTTGACTTGTGGACGATTAGTGTATGAAATGTAGAAGAACATTTGGTGTACATTTGGTGAAGAAGGTTTTATGTACATTTAGAAAAACAAGCAATTGCAACAAAAATTTAAAAAAAAATAGAACCTAGATTTGAAAGGAAAGTGAATTGCAATTAAGAATAAAGAAACATTTGCAAAAGAAAAGACTAGAAAAATAGAATATAGATATGGAAGGAAGATAAAATTGAAACCAAAAAAACCATCTGGAAGAAAATTGAAACATGTGAAAGAAGTAGAATGCAGAATAATAGAATTTAGACATGGAAGGAATGTGAAAAGAAGGAAACATGTGCAGCAAAAAAAGTGAAAAAAGAATGATATAGACATGGAAGGAAAGTAAAATTGCAACCAAAGAAATGGATACATTTGCAAGAAAGGATTGGTAGAGAAGAACATAGACATAGTAAGCCAAGTAACATGGTAATTTAATAAGTAAAAAGGCACATAAACAAACATTAATTTTCCGTAGGCAAATGTGGCACCTCTACTCCTTCAAAATATGGAAGGTGTTTTGCAATGATATCTTGAAGGTGTGGAAATAATTGATTAATAGTCCAAGTGCCATCTAATCCTAAAGCTGGGCCATATCTAATTATAGATTTTTGCGCATACAACATATCAACACAATTGACTAAATGATTCACATCTTTAACCGCAAGTACTGCTAATTAGAGGAAAAACCTCTTACCTGGATTGGTAAGTTTTCCGGACCATTGACCATCACCGTAGAGATTGTTTTGTCAAGCGTTCATTGCATTAAGTTGGATTTTTTGGTCTCCCATCGTTTTGTCCAGGCATCTTTGATCTTGGAAATAGTGAAAGTGTCCGCCGGTTGACAAAGATGAGTTGCACATGGGGGTAAGTATTTTTGTACGGATCTCGTTGAGCTAAAAGCGCGGCTAATCTAGGGGTACTGTTGTGCGCCGTACAATTGTCTACTCAAATGTTTTAAGTGCGGTTGTGAACATCCAGTTGATAGGCTCAAAGTCCTTAAAGTATTGAAGAAAGATGGATTGGTGCATCCAACCTTTTGGGCCGGTACAATAACACACTCCAAGAATAGAATCCTCTAATCCACAAATGGAAGAACTGTTATTTTTGTTATTGAAAATCAACATGGGGGCCTCTATGATAGACCCATGACCCCCCAAAATACGGACAACCATTGTCATTGCCTCCCCCTAGCCAACAACACCCGCATTCTTCACCATTGAATCTTCACAAAAACCTAAAATTTGCCAATTGTCCACATTAATGGTAAAATGGGTTTCATCCAAATTTTCAAAAAGATTTTTATCGAACAACCCGGAATGAAACCCCCATTGTAAATCCCCCAAATGATAAGTTCAATTTGGATTTCTTTTTCTGGACTACTAGTTAATTGGCCCTGTTGTGATTGTAAAACAATATTATGTACATCCATGAATTGTTTTACCCACGAGAGTGTGAGTTTTACTGTGAGGAGTATATCATCCTTAGGGTCTTTAGATTGGGCTTTATAAAGAGAGTCTAAGGTAAGAAGAATTGAGAGCCTCAATTCAAGAAGGACGGCGTAGAGAACTTTACCCTAGCACTTCTGTAGACCACAAATGAATGGAATAGAGCCATTGGACCCAAGCCAACCTTTGTGGGCCCCGCCCGCTGGTAGCTTTGTTTAGGACTCGTTTTTGCTTGCCCGTGGTGCTGCGGGTAAACAATAATGCGACGTTGTTAAGGGGTTCGACGGGGGGGTAGAGTTGTTCCTCAGAGTGCCCACCACCGCGTCGTCCGAGTTACATTCGTGTTGTGTTAGCTTCAAAAATGCTCTCGAAATGCGCAGATTGTCTGGCCATACAGCCCTCGTTGGCCTCATAGCGTTTGGTCTTCAACCATCTAGGTGACAATCTGCTGATGTGTCTGGATTGTGGAGACTTGTTGTAGAGCCCGTTCGCTTCGAACCGTCGCTTGTCGTAGTGGCCGTGCTGGTTGCAGGATCCATTTTTGCAATGAAAATTTGTTTTTTGTTTATGATTTCTACTAGAGCGTCTAGACGAGGTTGGAATGCATTCATCCAAAATGCTTACCGGTGACGTGGTGAGGTTGCGTGGCGCTCGCTTATCCCACATGGTCGAGCTGAGTACCGCAATATAAGCCCCTCCAACAAAACTCCAAGAAGTCCTGGACCAACTGTGATCACTTCGACCAGCTCAGATTGTTCCCCCTCCCTTGCCTATGAGTACAAGCCCCCCCACTTGAATGGGACGCTTAAGAAAGTCCCCACTTATGAATGCAAGGGAATGCAAGAGATAGACCTCGGAGAATGATACTGAAAGAGAAGGGAAGAGTTGGGAATGAGGGAAAGATGGGTAGGAGGAGGCGGGTAATAGGGGGTGGATTGAATAGGCGGTTGATTGAGTAGGTTGTAAGTAGGCGGTTGATTGAGGCTCACAATAATGAGATTGGCAGCCACACACAGTTTGTCAACTTGTTTATAAATAGTGTCCAAGGGTAAATACATTATTCGTGTCACTACAGAAAACGCAATCTTTAGTGTAATGGCCACAATATTCCACGTATATCGTGCTGTATTTCAATATGATATGGTTCTCATATTGAAATGACCTCCAAATGAAAGATGTTAGTTGGAGGATCTTCAATTCAAACTTCAAAGGTGTAAGTCTTGCTAAACTTGAATACATTTTCTATATTCTACAAAGTATAATACGTGCATGTATATATGGTTCTCAACTAATGTCTAAGGATTAAACTACATCATCCACATCAACCTCTCATTACAAGGCAAAACTGTAGGTGAAGCCACATGGCATATCATTTTAGGTTTCAAAACTGAAGACATGTAAGGTATACCCCCCATGACCAATAGATTAAGCAATGTGCATGTAAAGCAAATCCAAATAATATTACATTTATTTTAGGTGATAGAATATAAAATTGCAATCTCAACCCAAGTGATTTCATATTTTCCCAACAAACATTGAATTAGTTATGATTTTCAAAGTGTGCTGCCATGTTTGGCCTATTTTTGCCACGAGAAACCCCCATTAGCGTTGACCAAAAGTTAAAAGTCTTGACCAATAGTAAGACTTAATTTGGAGTTGACAAGGAGTGAATGGATGGAAATGGGGCGGATATAAGGTGTAATTGCGACCAAATGTAGAATGGCAGTGATAGAAAGGTGGCGGTGATGGGCAAGACTACCTTATGCATGAGCTATAATTCTACCACAAATGAAGGGTTGGTGTGCATATCATGGTTCCATGTCATGTGGTGAATTCATAGCAATCAACCATATATACAACTACTTGTAATTCCTGCCACTCAAGTCTTGACCTTTAACCCTTTAGCACTGATGAGCTTCACAAGGCTTTGGAGAATCTACGAGTATATTAGATCATGCGCAACAACATATACACATAGTTTACATTTCCTTCTTGACCGTACTTCACAAAATCATTGTAGCTTGCCAATGCTTGCATCAAAGCACCCAGGAATTGTTCCATTTGAAGCGTATTCACGAATGCCATACATGTTGGGACAAAAAAGTGCATTTTACGTACACACAAGGAGCTATACCCATAAATACACCTAAATGAGCCCAAAAATGACCGCCTTGGCGCTAAAGGGTTAAGGAGGTGTCTAAGGTCATTGATTAAACACCGAGTTCAAGAAAGAGTGATGGTTATGCTTAGCAATTTGGTGCAACAAACAAGGTCTTGGAAATTTGGCAATTTATTTTGAATCATCTTCTAAAACTATACAACTTTGATATTAGGTGTGGTTTGACAATTATTGGTACTTACCTCAATATGTAACTCTAAATGTAGACAAGTTGAAATTTAGAGTGTGCTTTCTTATGAGTAAATAGTAGTAAATGTCAAGCCAAGCCAAGGGGATGGAGGATCCTACACTAAATGTACACATGTGACCTTTTCTTCAACTTGAAAAAATTACCAAAGTCAACAAAAAGTGTTAGATTTACAATCAGTGGAAGTCACATTTAGGCCTTTATGACATTTATTATTTATGTTCAATTGTGTTGTGTAATTATGGGCCGCTTCACACTGTGTTCAAGGCAAGAGGCTGATCGTCAAAAGTTCAACCGGAACAACCGGAAAAATTCTTGGGCTAAAAAATACTTAAAAAAAAATACTCACATGGCGACGGCCACACGAAGGAAGTTTAGGTCACCTGTAAAAGGCAATCAAAGTTTGGCTTGAGAGGCCATCCCCAAAACTCTCAAAAAGTGTTGTCATGTAGGCACAATGGAGGCCGACCACTTTTAGATTTTGGCCTCTAGTGTATAGGCCAAGAGGCCAAACTTTGGCCATTCCGACAAATTCATTGGTGGAATTCGACGGCATCTTGACCTTTGATCATAGTGGGAAGCAGCCCTAAGCCAACACTAAATACCACAGTTAGTGCAGTCCTTTGCTTCCAAAGACCCATACCCATGCCTTGAGGCACGATAGAGCACTGTGACAATAGGCAGAGGTCACCTAGGATAGCCAACCTAATCATGACTATTGCATGCGAGCAACAGCAGCAATACGAGGTCATGCCACAAAGAAGAGGGGCCTGGCTATGATGGGCACCACAAGTGGGCAGGGGCACACCATGTGCAAGGACTGGCACGACATGTGTCCACACACTTTGTCACAACGAACTTACGTGATTCAGCTGCCACTGATCCACTACGCCGTTGATTAACCCCTAAAGTCGAAATCGACCAGAATGTGGTCAATCTGACTCTGGTCAGGCTCTCAGTTAATAAATTTAGATCGTATGAAGTTACAATTTTGGAAAATTGTAGAGTTTTCCCATACCTTTAAAACGACACCATTTATGCTTCAAAATTCCTCATACTTTAGGAGATATTCACGGTCAAAGTTTGAAAACACTGTTAGGGCATGCTGAAATCTGCCCAAAACTGCGGTATATGCTCATTAATTCTCAAAATCTGCCCAAAATCAATTAGATCGCAGTAACTTCAAAAATTCACCAAAAATTGAGATTTTACTTTTTTTCGAATTTTGTTTTTCGTAAATGTAAAAGAGGTAGTAAGGCATGATCTCACCGTTTGGACTTTCAATCCGATAATTTTTTACATGCCTTTTTAATTGTTGAAAATGGGCATTTGTATTTGTATTTCAGCATACCTCCATGTGAAAAATTAAGCATTTCTTTAGGTTTTATAGGTCCCATGAGGGTAAAAATTATATGGACATATTCCTTACTCACATAGGAACAAGAATTTCAAGAGCCTCATGTCAAATTTCCTTTCAAAATTGGTTTTTTTGGCCCCCAAAACATTAGTTTTCCATTCTACAACAAGGAAAAAATCTTTTTTTTCAACTTTGAACATTACAATCTCACAAATGGAGAGGAATTTGAATCTAAGATTCGGTATGCATATACATGTACAAGTTAGGTACTAGATCTTACGGTTTCATACTCGAAAATTTGTCAAAAGTTAAAAATTTTCACCTTGCATTGAAAGAGGGCAGTTTTGAGGGTTTTTGGCAGTTTTGAGGGCTTTCGACTTTAGGGGTTAAATACACCACTTGCTGGTCACTTTCGTACATAAATGATCCTTGATAAAGAATGTCAAAAAAGATTTGGAATATTCAAGAGATTTGATAGGTGATACCGGTGTAATGCCTAGGCGATACACTTGTAATGCCAAGGTGATACTCGTCTAATGCCTAGGCGATACACTTGTAATGCCAATGTGATACTCGTCTAATGCTTAGGTGATACCATATAATGCCCATGTGAAATCCATATAATGCATAGGTGATACCCGTTGTGCCGAATTCATGTGTCTGGCAAAAATAATTATTTCCTCGTCTGGGTGCCAAAACCCCAACATACGGAAGCGTGCATTTACTTTCAATCTACTCAGAATTTGGTAAATGAAAACTTGCTACATCAAGCATGTATGATTACTATAAAATCTAAGGTTTATACCCACTTACTTGTATAAAAAATCTCACATTTATTAAACCACCCTATCAAGAGTTTTTAAAGTTGCTACAAAATGTCCATCCTCGATAATTTTTGTAAACAATGGCATATGCATTTTTTTGTAGTTTCTATGGAAATACAAATTATATTCCTAATAACTCTTATATTCTTGCAACTTTGTACAAAATTTTAGGAATTGAAAATATAATTAGCAACCATGGAAACGTGTCCAAGATTGGCAAAACTCTACCTTAAAACTTTTGGTATGTAGGGATTAATACATGACATTTAGGAGGGAGATTAAAAATAAAATTTTCTAATGGTGGCAAATCTAGGGCATAGTGAAGTTGTTTCCAAATTGTGATTTCTATCGTACAGCGCATCATTTTCACTACACCGTTCCGTGAATATAGTGTAGACCAGACTATTTGAAATTCCCTACATTAATTGAAAATTTACATGCAATTGTTGACTGACACACACTTGCTTGAGAACAAATACCCAATCAGAACTTGGCATGCACATGCTTTGATGGAAATTAGTGTGGGTGATCCACATCAAAAATGAATCCACACTATATTCAGTGTTTAGTGTAGTAGCAAGCCCACTGATTTTCACTCATCAATTTGAATAATTCTTGATCAAGCAATTCATTTCCTTACAAAGGACAAGAGAAAAATAGCTTTTCTGCATCATGAATAAGTGAGGGGCGATATTTTTGAGTGAAAATGATGGGGTAGTAGTATTCTAAGCTAAAGATGAATACTAGAATTTACCATTTATTATCTAGAAAATTTTATTCTTTTTTTCGGTTTCAAATCTAGGGTACAATTGAGTTTATCCAAGATAAAGTATCTACTATGAGTCTAGCAAAAGTTGAACACAAAAAACGTTGATCTGATGGATTCTATAATTTGTTATTTTCTAGTAGAATCCTTGCGTTTTTTCTCTCTTTTACAATTTCTCCTTCTAGTATTGCATTTTGGACCTACTACAAGTGGTAATATATTTTATGAAGAACTGGTGATGTGATAGAGTCCACAATATATTGTTTTGGGTAGGATCCATATTTTGTTTTGTACTTAAGCACAGCCGATAATAAATGTTCTGTTAAACTAAGGCCGACTAAACCATTGATAGAAAGTTTAAAAGTTTTTGTGATGCACTCTTGCTGTAGAAGGCTTCGTACCAAGAGGCTAATCTAATGAAGACTAGACCTTTGGACTTGGAGAAGAACTTTGGTCATTGAAGGACACTAACATGAATAATTTTGTATATTAATTCTACCACCAAGACCTATGTTCACAAGATATAGCTTGGTAGTGTAGTGGATATATAGTGGCTACTACAAATAGTTGTACAGAAAAAGCTTTTATAGAAAATGAGTCACCAAATCTACATTGACTCTTGTAAAATAGCACCAACACAACCACATGAGCATAGGCTAGGGAGAATTGACCCCCTCGCTCGTCCTTATCTGAGGTGGGCCCCTATCTTAATTGCATGAGGTCGTTTTTCTGGCCCTCTTATTTTGGGGGGTCTAGAGGCTTTATTTGGAATTTATTTGGACAAATGTGGGGCCTACGGCTATTGTTTACTTCAACCCCTAAAGGACCAGAGTCTCCTTCGGAGGGGATTTTTGATTTTCGGCACGTTCCTAAAATTTGAAAAAAAATCCTTTTTCTCTGAAATTTTTATTCTAGATTGCCTCTGATAAGAGCTTCCTGGACATATTTTTATTTTATTTTTTGGATTTGTGGTTTGAAAGTTAGTACCACTTAAAGCCAAAAGTGGGGACTCCGGGCACCTCCAAAAATTTTGGCAAAAAATTCTATTGACATTGAGATTTTTCACACATATAAAGAATATTTCCCTTTTTGGAAATTTTCAAAAAAATTCTTGTCTTTAGTGTAAAAAGGCATTTTATTCCAAGTCAAACATTTTCACACATTGTCGGGCAACGGGGGAAAAAAACTTCATCTTTTCTACATAAACCCTAGAGATCTTCATATTTTTCACTTTTTATTTTTTCAACAACAATATGTGGTGAAAACCTTCTAATTGACTGTTTGGATTATCATTCGAATACATACGTAGTTCACAAATAAATAAAACGTGAAATGACAATTTCTGAACCTCCACTCCTTGCACAATTGTTTTGAATATGCTACACCCCTTTTTTACCTCTAAAAATTGGTGTGTTGGGAAATAACATCATGTTTAAGACAATGGTAAAAGATTTAGACCTTGTACAATGCAAAAATTTGATACAAAGTGAAGTCAAAGTCTGCTGATCTACTCAACGCAGGGAAGAAAATGAACCATTGTTTTGACTTTAAACACTAAAATCTATCAATCCGTGCGGTGGATTGCAACCAAAATTTTATGGCATGTTTATATAGAAGTCTGTTTTAAGATCTTACGGTTGAAAATCCGAAATTCACTTTAAATGTGATTTTCATGTCTCTTTTTGGCAGTGACAGTTTTGGACTGGTTTTAGATCGAAAGTGGTCGTGGTCCTTTAGGGGTTAAAGGACTGTCCCTTGCTATAAATAGGGCCCCATCCTAAAACAAAATAGGGGCAAGGTTTTGCTCCACCACCTCGTGGCCCCACGGGTAAGGACGAGCCAGGGGGTCAATTCTCTCTGGCCCATGAGCATCTAGTTGCAACAAGCATAAAACACAAAGTTTTCAATGAAAATATGATTTAGAAAAATACAATAATTCAAATGTGCAACAAGCCTGTATGATTCTTTATGCATGATCTAATTTTTATTGTATATCAACTATAGAAAACAGAACTATAGGTTTCAAAATATCTTTACAACTCATTGATTCAACCCTTAATGCACTCACAAACACTACCACCATGTGTAGCCACCTCTTGCTCGATAGACATCAAAGGCTCTTTGAGGCATAGAGCCTATCAACTTCTTAACAACATCAACTTCAATATTGTACCAAATTTATTGGATCTTCTTCCACAAGTCTCTTTTGTTAGTGGTTTTCCTCTTAGACCTTCTCAAACAACAATCTACTTTATTCCAAAGATGTTCTATTGGATTGAGATTAGGTGATTGTGGAGGGTGTCTAAGAATGAAAAAAATTGAGCAACCAATCAATCTACAACATAATGCGCAGTATGCTTTGGGTCATTGTCATGTTGAAAAATAACCTAAACCTCTTCCAAACCTTGCATTTGTATAGTGCCCATAATATTCGTCTCTAAAATATTGCAATATACATATTTATCCATCTTTCCTTTAATCACATGAAGCTTCACAACTCCTTCTCAACTCATACAACCCCAAACCATTATGTTTCCTCCCTCATGTTTAACTGTAGATTGCACATGTTGATCTAATACACGTTCTCCACTCTTTTTCCAACAATACTGACGTCCATCTCAACCAAAAAAATTGAATTTGGACTCATAAGAAAAAATGACATGAGCCCAGAACTTCCAATTTGCACGCTTGCACTTCTTTGCCCACTCCAAATGACATGCTCGGTGTTTCTTTGTCAAAAGTGGCTTCTTATTCTTTACACATGCTCTAAACCCTTGCCTCCAAAGACTCCTTCTAATTATATTGTCTCTCAATTGTATGCCCTCAGATCGTAAGGCTCTTCCTATAGCTCCCGCCGTTCCTATTAACTGATCATTTAACCTCCTCACAATGTCACAATCACAACCTTCATCAAGAATTCTAGGTGTACTGGGTAAGGTTTTGCCTTTCAGACTCCCCCTCTGACAAAACCTTCGCATTATGTCAAAACAAGTGCTTGGAGGAATGCCCAAAACTGCAAAAAAATCTTGTCATATGAGTTGCAAAAAATCAAGACTCCCTCATATATCTTAAGATCTACCCTACACTATTCTCATACCTTCTAGAAGCCATAGCAAATCACCAAAGGCTCCTCCAAGTTGTACAAAACAATTCCAAGACAAAGTCTCACAAGTGCATTTGCATTGAGAAGATTGTGGTGTGCACAACTTCTGTGCATATAAAGTTGTACTCACCGCTTCATGCATGTGTAATTCCTACAAGTGGTAAGCCGTGAGGAAATAAAATTTAATTAGTTTCTATGTAGTATACTAATTAAGATTGGCCGAAAAATTATTTTACCAAGCCCACCACTTGGCCACAATCTATAATATTTTGAAAATTGCTTCACAATATGGATACTTGTGGTAGCCACTCTAGGTTAGAAATACATAACAACTTCCCTTTCTTAACGGTAGACAATATGCCAATTAACTCATAAACTACCAAGCCATTTTCAAACCAAAAACACTTCAAAACTGCTTGTGTAAGTGCAATGAGTAAGTAAGGAGAAAAAAATATTTAACTCTAGTTCAAACCATAGGATCTCAATAACGACTTATTGAAAAAAATACTCACAAAATTTCATAAACTTTAACCACACCAATTGAAAGATTATAGTGTTCAAAGTAGAGGAAAGGGTTCATTTTCTTCCTTGCGTTTAGTGGATCAATAGACTTTGACTTCACTTGGTGTCCAATTTTTGCATTATACAAGATCTAAATTCATTACCATCATGTTAAAAATGATATTAGTTCATTGTACACCAATTTTAGAGGCAAAATGAGGGTGTAGAATACTCAAAAAAATTGTGCAAGGAGTGGAGAATCAAAACTTGTCAATTCACCTTATATTTTTTGTGATTTTATATGTTTTAGAATGAGAATCCGGATGGTCAATAAGAAGTTTTACACCACATAATGCCATTGAAAAAATAAAAAGTAAAAAATATGAAGATCTCTAAGTTTTATGTGGAAACAAAGAGATTTTTTGGTACCTTGCTTGACAATGTGCGACAATGTGTGAAAATGTTCGACTTGGATTAAAATGCTATTTTTACTAAATATAGGAGAGTTTTTTTGCCACTATGAAAGAAAATAATATTATTTGCTGATATTGAAAATCTCACATTCAATAGAGTGACCCAACAAAAGTTTTGGGAGTTGCCTAACGTGCCCGCTTTCCCAAGTTGAACTTCAAAACCCTATAACTTTTTCATCAAATGTCGGGTTTAGAAAAAAAATTCAACTCGCACAAATCTTTTAGTAATGAAAATTTCCAATAAAAATTTCAAAAAAAAATGTTATAAGTTGACATAGGAGAAACATGCCCAAACCTTCTAATGTCCCTCGAGGGGACTCTTGGTAATATTGGGGTTTTAACCAAAACGATATACATATGTTGTAGTAAAGAGATTTCTATCTATTTGAAAATAAAAGTTACTTACAATTTATAAGAGGAGTTTTTTCCATGATGAGATAGTTGATTTAATAGTTGAGATAGAATTGCCAAGTCTCCTAATACATGAATGACACCGAAAGGTACATCCTCTGCTAGTTTAATCTTTTAGTGCTCGTGAGAATGAAATTGGACTCTAGATGTGATAAATCTCAATTGGCATGAAATCCATGAGAAATTGGATTGTCAAGTTTCAATTTCCGATTTCTGCACACATTACATAATGACTTTGCAAAAATCAAATCACAATCTAGAGTTGTAGAACTCATGGGAAAGCCAGGTGTGGGAGTCTAAAACTCCCATTTGGTTGCCCCTACCAAAAAAATTAGCTAAAATTGTGCTTTTTAGTTTAGATAACTGACAAAGTAGTTAGTATTACATAAAAATAGATTGCATAGAAATTAGTGAAAGTAGGAGAATGTTTAACTAGTTAATAAGTGTTATAGTGGTGATAGAATCGGGCCTTAAGCAACCAAGTTTTATGCCCGGGAAAAGCTTAAAGAAAGTGCCCGGGAAGAATCTCCCAGAAAAATATCCAAATCACCACTTAGGGCAAAATTAGCTAGTCAAGTTTCCCTTGAGTAGATAGATTAGTTATAGTTTTTCTTTCTAGTTTAATTGTTAAGTTTCCTTTTTCTGGTTAGTTTAGTTGGAGACTTAAATTCTTATTCGATATAATAGGAATTCAAAAATTTATAAGACAAGAAAAAGATAAAAAAGGGAGAAAAAATAAAAAATAAAAATACTAGCTGATATCCGGGGGAACCCATATATCATCTGGATATGGGCGATTGCTCCTCGGTATCAGAGAAGCCGGGTGAGGGTAGTATCTGGGAGTATCCGGAGAAACCCTTGATGTAAAGGCAATACCGGGGAGATGATCAGGAGTACGGGGGCGATGACCAACAGTACGAGGGCGATGACCATGACCCGAGGACGAGGACATGAATGGAGAAGCCTAGACGTGTGCGGAGAAACACAGACGTGAGCGGAGAAGCCCAGACGTGAGCTGAGAAGCACAAACGTGAGGGAAGAGAAGCACTACACAGACCGCGCGTGGAAGAGGAGGAAGAAGAAGAGGAAGAAGAAGAAGAAGGAAGTTGGAAGGGAAGTTGAAATCACCTAAGGTTTGAATTTGCAAACACCTAGGATTTTGATTTTGCAACCTAAGGTTTGAATTTTGCAAACTAGGGTTTGCAGAAGATTATGGCAGATGGGATATTGGACACAAAGAAGGTGGCGATTACTAGGCGTGGAAGCGGTGCAAGGAGATTCACAACCGCGGCGAGAAGATTCAGAGATTTAACCACAATTACAAGGAGGTTGCGCCTGCAACAAGGAGGTGGCAAGAATTGTAAACAAGGTCATTCTTGTTAATTGATGGATTTTTCTTATTTGTACAACTTCCTCGTTTGTAAGATCACTTCTCATTTCCCTTTTCCTTGGGTGAATTCCTGTTGCCTTCTTTTCGGTCTAGAGAAAAGTCTTCCGATAGACTCTACTTAGACGTCTAACGTCCTAAATCTTGAATTCTTTTACTCATGCGTCTACTCTTTGTCCCATCATATATTTTCCATGATTCCGGCTTTGTGGCAAGCCTTCTTTAGTATTCTCCCTATTCTTCCCCTTTTCCTACGTCTTGCCTAAAATTTTCTATCTTTTGCCCGGTTTCTCTAGTCTCCCGGAAAACCCCCTTCAAAAACTCTTGTTCTCCTAGCATAGTCCCCTCTTTTGCTTGAAGTGGTTAATTGTTATTTTGTTTCGTTTAGGTGTGTTTCTAGATACGTGAGATGCCTACATCCACGTTAATCTAGGAAAGTGTTTCGGAGAAAGTACACCGGTTGCGTGATATACTTGTGTTTTCCGGGCCGGACCGGAAATTATGATAAGTTGGTAGGGTGATTGGTGGAAGATTACGTACATCTCGAAGTTAGTCCATTGCGGACAACATGACTCCTCCAAAGACATTGAAGCTTTCCAAGACTGATCCTAACAAGAGGGAGGGGACGGAGCAAAGAGGAGAATTAGATGAAGACCTCACCCGGATGGGCTGCACGGGATTATACGAGAAACCTTGGATCTTCCGAAAGGGATATGCGGCTGCAGAGTTGCTAACTCCCGGGACACCCCAAGGAGTCACGAAGCTAATCCCCCGACATGGACGACAGAAGTATGGCGTAAGGTGTATTCTTTTTAAGAAAAGGAGGGATGGATACATGGGGTCAACCGGGAGTTGCTAGATAAGCACCTATCAAACTCCTACAATGTATTAGAGTGCTACCAGAGTGATCAACTCAAGAACAACTGGTTGAGGAGGGTGGTTGAATTTTTCAACCCAATCTTCCACCTCAACCGACGTGAAAGAATCACAACGTGACTAGCCACCACCTACATAGAGGCATTCTTCAAGGATTCCTAACCGGACTGGGGGTTTTTGTTGGAAGAAGCAATTTTGCCACAACTCCGGGCAATTCAACAAGATGGACGTTCCAAGACCTTTTTGACTCCATACCTCACGCACTTCTATGAGTATTATGACTGTCTGGAACCGGAAGAGAAGATAGTTTGGAGATAAGGGATGGCTCCCTAACAAATGCTCTCCGGGCCTTTCCCCAACATACTGAGCTACGGTTGGCGTTACCGGCAATCCCACAAGAGGAGTCATCATCTCAGTCATTTTTAAACGAGGGTAGGTCATCCCGGTCTCACCGGGAAAAACCACCACCACCATCTCGGCCATCCAAGAATCTTACACAGGTTGAGAACATAGCGAAGTTCTTTGGGGATGTGACCCAAGATATTCAACAGATAGAGATAAAGTTTCTAGAGGCAAGGAGTCTTTAGAGGGCTCTCGAAAAGGGATTTGGAATAGAAAACACCAAAGACATTTTGGCTGCAGTCCGGGAGGACCGGGAACAGTTGACCAAGGTAAATAAGGATCTCCTGACATCCCAAAAGGAGTACCTTGACACGAAGATCAAGGCAAAAGAGACTATGGTGGCACTAATTAAGCTGCTTGGAAGACAGACAAGTGCCACCATGCCGATGCAAGACTGGAACTCAACTCGGGTGAACAAAAGGTTTATTTATACCGGTTCCCTTTCTTCAGAAGATGATGATTCACCCACTCAATGTTCAATGAGTAGAGCAGATTCTCCATCTTCCATGGAGTAGGATAGGAAAGTCTATAGGAGGCAACGAAGTCTTCCAGCCAATCCTACCGGGAAGGAACCCGTTGATCTTTCTTTCTCACAAACGGATTCTTTGGTTGAGTCTCCAGTAGCTATGCTTGTTGATCTGGTGGGGACTTCTCATGTATCGGTGGATACTCCTTATATACCGGTAGATACTCTCAATCTACTGGTAGATCTCCCGCTTGAGACTTCCAACCTTCCAGTGGATACTCCCAATCTTCCAGTCAATCCTTCCATGGATCTATTGGAAGATTAGTCCACTCATCCTGATAAGTCTTCCAATTGAGCCTATGTTGTATGTTATATGTTATTGTAGATTTATCCTATCCGTAGATAGAATGTTGCTAGGTACGGTAGATTAACGCCCAGATGAGAGTAGTGATGTGATGGAGCCCCATTGTGCATCCGGTCACTACTACTTAAGTGATTTCTCCGGCTACCTACTTTTGTTAGAGAATGTTTTACATCTCTCAGACTGGAAGTCTTCCGATTTACTGGTCTAACTAGTAATCCGTCGATGACTGGGCAACCCTCAATTCTAGGATCTAAATGCCGTTTCCCACTTTTTAGGAATCTAGTTTTGGAGGGTAGCTAGTGGCCTTTGTATACTTAAGGAGCCTTGTGCTCTTGGTTTAAGTACTCTTCTCTTTGTTTCTTTGCTTGTGTCTTGCCTTCATTGCTTGTGTCTAGAGTCATTGTTGAGCTTGTGTAAGTGGAGAGAGAGGAAGTTGAGTCTTTCTAGTGGGTCTTTGCTAGGATGTGCAAGGTTGTGGCTTGTTGAATGTTACGTGGTTGAATGTGAGCTAAGGCTTCAAGAGGGAGTAAGATATCCAGGCTAGATGGTGGAGTAAGATCCGACATCTACTCCAAACCTTAGACCGCTTGGATCGGATAGAGTTGCTTATCGAATAGTATCTGATAACCCTACTGATGTTTATGATAGCATCCCTTAAGTGAGAAGTGTTTGGATTGGTGGTGAAGAGCAGTGACATCCCCCTCTTGGTAAACCGGAAGATATTCCCGCTAAGCTTGAATATGGAGAATTCCAAGTTTTCCACCCTTACGGTGGATGAGATCTCTTGATTCCCGTGGAAGGTTGTTTTGCTTGTGTGAAATACTTAGCATTAGATTGTTGTGATTCTTGTATCTTCCTTGTTTGATTCATTGGGTGTGGTTGTAGTTGAAATCCGGAACTATTTTTCGTTAGTTTGTGAAGCCCGATGAACTAGCTGCAATCTTTAAATTCTTTCATGGTGTAGAATTAGGTTGTGGAGATTGAGGCCTTTAGACTCTGAGAACACAGGGCAGTGACTTCTCGGGCACTGTAGGAACTTATTGGAAAATGTTAAAGGGAGATTGATCTACAAACTCTCTTCTACATAAACCCTAGAAACCCTAAGAAACCCTGATTTGCTCAAAACACCTTGTAAAACCTCAAATCACCTCGGATTTTATTGGCTAGCTCATAGTTTGTACATGGCAATGTTTCTCCAATCCAATGTGACCTCAAAACCTCTACCAACTCTTCAAACCCTAATTCTGTCTAAGCTCTAGCTCTAAGTTGCAAGTGTGTGTGTGAGAGAGAGAGAGAGCTCTAAGCTCCCCCTCCATGTGCACCAAACCCTAATGAAAGTCATCCGGCGGATGAACATTATGCTGGATGAAGTCATCCAACTGCCCAGGTTCATCCAACTGGCGGATGAAACTGGTGGATGAAACTGGTCAGGACGGAAATCATCCGCCCAACCAAGTTTCATCCGGCCAGCCCAGTGGATGAAACACTGTCCAGGACGGAAATCATCTGTCTGGCCAAGTTCATCCACTAGAGAGCCCAAAAACTCAACCGGCTTCAAAAAAAGAAAAACACTACCTGGGTCCGCTAATCCTAGTTCTCCGCTTAACATAAAACTACTCTGACGATCAACAAAAATTTAATTCAACAATTCACGTTACTTGTTACCGAGTATCAAGATATTGGGGATGCCATCCATGCGGATGTGCTGAGGTATTGAGTTTGAATTGTCCTTAGATTTAGAAAGTTTGACACACAATAAAAATCTAGTTAGGTGGGCTCGTTTAAGGTTAATTTCGGTGAACTTTGGGAAATTTGAAACAATGGACTACGTCACATACATCAAGAGTTCCAAAGGACCCGCGGAAGCATAAAAGACTTTGTTCAACATCCACAAAACGAGGAGCTTGTCCAACATTCTCTTCATTTGTCGCAAGTTCTTCACAATCAAGATGTAAGAGGTAGATGATTTATTGAATCATGTCAACGAAGTGAAGGCACTTGCGGATCAACTCACTTGCTTGGATGTCCCGGTGAGAGAGATGAAGATGTGGTTATGACCTTGCTTGAGAGTTTGCTGCCTTCATATGAACACTTGATCATGGCCTTGGAAACCTTGGCAATGAAGGAGCTCACCATGGAATTTGTGATGGGGCGGTTGATGCACAAAGTATCCAAGCGCAAGGAGAAGGAACCCAATGGTGATGATGCGGCCTTAGTGTAAAAAAAACAAGTGGGGAGGCTCTTTTTAAAGACATGGCGAGCCTAAGGTATGTTACAATTGCGGCAAACCGTCCTTATTGCACGAAATTGCTTCAAGCCAAAGAAGTGGGAGTAGGACAATGCGAACCAAGCAAAAGAGAAGGATAACGCCAATCATGCAAAGGAGAAAGATGACTATGCATTTGCAATTCAAGGTGGACCACATTCCAAGTCCATGTGTAAGTGGATCATGGATTTGGGCGCCACAAAACACATGACACTTGATAAAGTGGTATTTGACAAGTATGAGGTAATTACTCCACGGAATGTGCATTTGGGTGATGATAGTGTTGTGGAGGCAGTTGGCGTCGGATCTATTGTTGCTGCAGTACTTGGAAATGGTTGCTCTAAGAGATTTAGAATCAAGGTCATTCTCCATGTGCCCAAGTTGCAAGCGAACTTGCTCTCGGTGAGCAAACTTGTGACAAGTCGAATGAAGGTGCAATTCAATGTGGATGGATGTGTGTTGAGGGCACCAAACAAAAATGTTCTTGTTGTAGCACCTCGTGAAGGCAATTTGTATCAAACAACTTTCATGAAAGCCATTGAGTCGGATGCGACCAATGCAGCATCGACAAAGAGCGGTGCATTGGAGCTTTGGTATCGTCGTTTTGGTCACTTGAACATGAAAAGTGTGTATTTACTTGAAAGCATGGTAAGTGGCATGACTCTTGGCAAAGATGAATTACAATGTCATTTTGTGAAGGGTGCGTGCAAGGCAAGCAACATAGGGCACCATTTCCAAAGGATGGAGCGACATGTGCAACAAAGCCTTTGGAGATTGTGCATTTGGATGTGTGTAACCTTGTCACCATCTTAATCCATGAAACTTGGAATGGCAACAAACCATGCATTGTGCATATGCAATGGTGCCAAATACAAAGAGGGGTAAGCTTGATGCAAAAGGCACAAAGTGTTTGTTTCTTGGCTATTGTAAGGGCACTAAGGCATTTTGGCTCAAGTATTATGAGACAAAGAAGGTCATCAAGAGTTGTGATGTAGTATTTGTTGAAGATACTACTAGTATTGGTGATGTTTTGGAGATAAGTCCAAGTGGGAGAAGCGATACCCCTACCTTGGTAGACGAATCTTCCAAACCACCACCCTTGAAGGAGTGCGATGGCGATACCAAGAAAGAAGAGGGATTGGATGCTGAAGAAGGAGGTGTAGCATCTTCATCAACACTTTCACCAAGCGATGAAGACTTGGAGAACTTACAAGAGCCGCGGTATCCAAGAAGAGAGTGTTTTTTGCCTGGTGAATGGTGGAAGAGCTACATTTTGCCTCAACATGAGATAGAGCGTGCCAATATGGCGTCATTGGAGGATCCTTTGAAAATGTGCGAGGCTCTGCAATCAGAGGATGCAAGCAAGTGGGAGTTGGCTATGCAAGAAAAGTACGACTCACTTATGGCGAATGGCACGTGGGAGTTGGCTCTTCTTCTAAAGGATCGCAAGAGTGTCGGATGTAAGTGGGTATTTCGTTCAAAGAAGGATGCTTTGGGTCAAGTGGTGCGCCACCAGGCAAAATTAGTTGCCAAGGAGTATATTCAAGTTGCAAGAGTGGACTTTCTTGAGACATTTGCTCCCGTTGCCAAGTTCACCTCCATTTAGTGCATTCTTGCACTTAGGGCGGCCTTAGACTTGGAGATCCACCAAATGGATGTGAAGATCGCATTCTTAAACGGTGAGTTGGAGGAGAACATTTACATGGACCAACCCCAAGGTTTTCAAAAAAAGTCTTTGATCATCTTGTGTGCAAGCTCAAGAAGTCATCGTATGGACTCAAGCAATCACCAAGAGCATGGTATCAACGCATCGATGCTTTCTTCACCAAGGAAGGTTTTACAAGGAGCCTAGCAGACCATACCTTGTACATCAAGCAAACATGTGAGTACTTGTTGATAGTCCTCATCCATGTGGATGACTTGATCATCTTGGCTAGCCTTTTGGCTAAGTAAGCGTGGCTCCAAGGAAAGCTTAACACAAAGTTTGAGAGGAGCAATCTTGGTGAAATAAAATATTATCTTGGTGTGGAATTTGTGAAAGACCGTAGGGCATGCACCATCACCATGAGCCAAAAGCGGTATGTTGAGGAGGTGCTCAAGCGCTTTAACATGGAGGAGTGCAAACCCATTGGTATCCCTCTTGATGTGAATGTCAAGTTGTTGAAGCTTTCAGAGGAAGAGTCTCAAGCCATTCAAGGTCAGATGGAAGGCGTGCCATACAGGAGTGGAGTTGAATCCTTGATGTATACCATGGTAGGCACATGGCATGACCTTGCTTTTGCGGTGAGCATGGTGAGCCAATTCATGTCTAGGGCTGATTTGACACATTGAAGTGCTGTGAAGCGCATCATGTGGTACTTGCAAGGTATTATAGACCACAAATTGTGCCTTGGTGGTAGGGACATTGCTTTGAGGGGATATTGCAATGCGGATTGGGCCGGAGATGCAAATGAGCGCCATTAGAGTCTTGGAGAACGAGGTTTGTGTTCTTTGTTAGAGTTGGTGCCATCTCATGGAATTGCAAGAGGCAACCAACCATTGCCTTGTCCACGATGGAGGCGGAGTATATGGCAACTTACTAAAGTACGAAGGAGGTCATTTGGCTTCGCAAGCTCTTGGCGAATGTGGGGTTTCTTCAAAAAGGAGCAACAATCATCCTGTTCGACAACCAAAGGAGTATAGCTCTTGCAAAGAACCCCTCACACCACTCACGCTCGAAGGACATTGATGTGCAACATCACTTCATTTGCGAAAAGTTGAAGAGTAACGAGATAAGCTTGAAGTATGGTCCAAAGGAAGACGTGGTGGCGAATGTGTTGACAAAAGCAATTGCAAAAGAGTGGCATCAAAGGTTAGCTAAGGCAATGGGATTGGGAGAAGCTAACTACTCGCAAAGTGGGAGTGTTAGAGATTAGAGTTGCTCATTGTTAATATGATAAACGTAAATAATTGAGGTAGATTTAGAAGGGAAAGTAAAGGGGTGAAAATGGAGGGAGGTGCTACAAACATAAAGTAGTCCCATATGTATTGGCAAGGATATTATCAATTGGTACCAGAAATAAAGGCATTTGAAAGAAGGCCATATCTCACTCCAAGCATTGTTTGTATTACCTTGTGTGTTTCATTTGCTTGTGCAATCATTTCTCTACTTCTTTTGAACCTCAATAGTAGCAAGGCATGTGGCCAAACGACATTCACGGAGACTGAGGACACAATTTCTAAATTCATTGTCTGACACTAGTGCCATCAAAACTTCCTTCTCTACACTTGTAGATGACATTTCATTGTTATTAAACAATGACATTCCCGGAGTGGATCATGTTAACCTTGTCATTGCAAAATGGCCTTGCCAAGGCATGTCTTTAGCAGGCAATTGGAGTGATTCGAAGGACTCCTATTCTTCCAGATTCTTTGTCACAATTTGATTCTTATTGTTGCTTCAAACTTCTCAGAAGCAACTGCCAAGTTAATTTGTGGAGAACGTGCTGGTGGTGAGCATTTTGAGTTCCAGTACATTGAAAAGTATGCATCGCATCCATTAGACTCTAGATTTGCCAGTGTTAATTGATGCTGGTGCAATGGGTCAAGAGCACATCGACCACGCTTGAGGTGGACAAACCTGGCACGAGCAGAGTTCCTAGAGCCCGAATTAAACGGCAAGATGTGTATGTAAGTAATATTTTGAATCTTCACAGGACACCACGACACGTGTATTACGATGACCAATCAACATTGGCGGTGTTTAATTGCAAGGGGGAATCACGTAAGGCCTTGCCTACGTTGGTTAGTTTTGTGGGTTCTAATGATTTTAAAAATAATGGACTTGGGCTTGTATTGGATTCATAGTCACAAGAGATGGTGGAGCCTAATGTAGATGAGCAAGAGTGAGCCATGGGCTTTTTCACTGGCACTACCAATGTGTCTAGGATTTCAAAGCAAAAACATCCTTTTTACTTGGGGGCTACGAGTGTTAGCCTGGAGCTCTAGTCCTTTGTAATCTAAATCTAGAGGTGACAGCAAAGGTAGATCACATTTAGCAAAGAAAGCAACATTCATTAAGTTTTGGATTTTTCATTCACAAATAGGATTTGAGAGTTGAATTATTGATCTCGTGAGGCAAGATATCATTGCCTTCTAGATGCTCTAGAAATATGCTCATATGCATCTCTCGACAAATATGCCATCCATTTGGAAGCATGGACTATGTTGATCTTAGCTACAACCACGACCCTTTGGATGGCTTTGGGTGGAGGAGTGACCTTAGTGGTTGCTTGATGATAGGGCCAAGGAGGCATGCCGATGCTAGCACCTCCAAGCATGTGACAATCCTCACTCAGTTTCACAGAATCATCCAAAAGGTTATCGATGAGTGGATTGCACAATTCCTTCTATTGAATGTTGTGGCTACTAGTTTCATTTCGTCAGACTGTAGACATGACATCGAAGCTCAGCAACGAGATTGAGGGTGCAATCCTTAAGAACATCTCATTAGGTGAGTGTTTTCATTCTCAATGGCCAATCGTCACTCAGAAGTCGACATTTTATTCACAAAAGCATTTACCAAGGATTTAGATTTAAGGAGCCCGACACCTGACTTAATATTTCTTTTGGTTTTGTAAAGGGAGATACGGTCAACCTAAGGACGCCATTGCTGCCACAAGGTGCAAGTATAACTTATTAAAAGTGGCTTTTTATGCACTCAATCTTTGTTTAATTGTTTCTAAATTTGATTTTCTTAAAGTTCAAGAGCTTCTATTCTTGCAAAAAAGAGGCTAGATTGACGTGTTATTGGCTTTGAAGCCATTGCACTCATTTTTTAGGCTCTTCTTTTGCTCTTCAAGAATATGCAACAATTTTATCAATTCTAGCCGGATCAAATAATGTCTTTAGTGAAGATGAAGTTCCAGTTTGTCAAATAGCAAAGCGCAACCGTTTGAATAAGTAAGTTCATTTTTTTAATGATTTTGCCGTCTTTCAACTGAAATAATTTTAATTTATTTTTACTTATATTACCTATTCTTTGGCAAATTGATGGATGTTAAATGGGGATTTCACCCAAAGATTAAGTGAAACATCTTCTTTACGCTCATTCAAACTGTAGTTCCAAGCCATAAGACACAAGTCAAGGATCTGACTTGTACTGAATCTAAAACCTCCGAATCGACCTAGATTTGAATCTAGATCTGAATTTAGGGTTAGTTGGGACTTCGTTTCTGTGGTTTTTCTTACGTTTAAGGCACAGTTCTGAAGTTTCCGCACTCAATTACAGCAAATCAGACCATACCCACAACAGATCCGGACTTGTTTCTAACTCTAACACACTAGATTTGATCAGGGTTTAATAGATCAAGCTAGATCTATACCAGATCTAGTGTATTTAGGCCAGATCTTCAATACCCACAACACAATTGCACCCAAATACTCATCTAACAACAAGATCTACTCGCACATTCACATAACCAACACAAACACACCAAAAGTAGTATCCAATTCATGCTTTACTTCCTGAAACCTTCACAAATCTCTTCCATACTCACTACAAGTACAGATCCGTACATTAGCTCCAGACCCTAACTCTCTAACCACACGTCTACACTCTAACTCTAACACACCGAGAGCTCCACATACCCACACACAAGAGAGAAGAGAGGCAAAGAGAAGTGAGCCTCCAAACCCAAGAGGGCGGCTGTCTACCCCTTCCAAACTCTAATCTGCCCTAATGGATGAAAGATGTCCAGATGGATGACATCCAAGTCCGGACAGTTTCATCCAAAGTACAGATAGTCCATCCACTGTCAATTCAAGACAGTTTCAGCCACTGTCATTCATGACAATTTCATCCACAGTCCGAATTCATCCACTAGTTTTCTTTCTAACCATAACTACTTAGTAACTTCAAAAAATTACTACCGGGACCTTATAATAAGCCTAAATCTCCGGTTAACATTATCCCCCTTTTGAACAACATCTGCCCTCAGATGTTCACGTGGTACTGGAAAGAAACATAACTCTAGACACAAGAATACTGGTATTAACATCTAGAGTACGAAGTCACCTCTGAAGCTCTACTGGAGATCTCTAGCCACTTGAAGGAAGAACTACCTCGCGGGGAAGATCTTTAGTGCTTGTCAAACCGACTCCAGGCTCTGAACTGGTCGCTACCTACAAATCATGTCCAGAACTGGATGCCTTTGCCTTCAACTTGTTCGATTCGGGTCCTGAAACTATCTTCGAGTCGAGTGTCTTCGTCAATTCCACCCTTGGAGGTGGAATAGGCGTCTGGATTGGCCCTAGAAAAGTGACTGGAGGAGCCATCGGATAATACTGCTGATACTGCGGTGCATGTCCGTCCGTACTAGAACGCATACCATAAGGTCCAGATACTCTGCTAAACGGATAGTGTCCCAGAGGTGGATAAGGATATGGACCCCCATAGCCACCTGCTTGAGCGTAATGCTCCATAGTAGCCATGTGGAACCCTGGTGGTTCTCTACCGCCTTGAACATCTAGGGATCGTGAAGGAATCCCCGCCTGACCCTGAATGGGTCCTGAACTACAACCACCCTGGAAAGGATAAGCTGCTCCCCAGAACGGAGTAGTCTGAGGTTGAAAATCTGGAGTTGGGGGAGGAATCGTCTGGTTCCAAGGAAGGGCCACCGTCCTGGCAGCAGGTGCCTTGGACTGGGGAGTAGCCTGCCATCCAGTCTCAGTGTCGGAGGCAAATGCAGAAGTGTCTTGAACACTTCCAGATGTACCACCCTCTGGAGTTGGATTAGTCTCCTTCTCTAGAGGGTCGTCCAACTCCTCATCGGAGCAGTAAACAAACTCCGGGTAAGCATCCACAAACTTGAGGAGATACTTGTTCAAACGATCCAGATCTACCTGGTAAGCACCCACCTCACTGAGCAGTTGTCGTCGTGAAGCAGCAAGGAGAGGCTTGGTTATCCCACGGTTGGAGATCGTCTGACGCCCCTCCACTAACTCCAATCGACGAAGAAGTTGATGGTTTCAACTGGCCTTGGAGTCCCTGAGTTCTGGACAACATCTTGGTAGTGATGTCTAGATACCGCAGTGCCTCCTGAAACCCTGCTGCAACATCCCGTGACTGCTGCTGGACTTGGATAATTGTCAATTCCAACGCCATAGTCGTTGGGGGAACCTCTAGGGATTGGCTCCTTGGCTGGGAGTCCTGAACGGAGGGTAACTCTTCGAGAACCGCCTTCTCTGGTACGATACATGGTTGCATCTGTGGAACTGCAGAAGTGCTTGGTCTGTATTGTGGTGGAGACTCCTCATCCGTCTCCACATGGGTCTGGACTAGCCTCCACAATCTCTTTGGAACTCTGGGTACCGGGTTGGAAAACTCTACTCCCATCGTGGTAGCTGCTGGTGAAAGCTGTCTTTGACTGGAGGTGACTGCACCTTGCTCTATCTGTCGAAGCTCTGAAGAACCCAGGTCCTCTACTGTACTGGCTGCAAGTGTGTGGGGAGTTCCTGTAAGCTCAGCATGTCTGGTCCTCTTTCGGGTTTGGATGGGGCTCTGTGGGGGACTCCTCTTCCTGGATTGGTTTCTTATGGACCGTCTGCCTGGAGGTGCACTCGTTGAAGGAGGTGGTCCTTCTGGAGATGGTGTGAGAGGAATTGGGTTTCCTACGGTCCGTCCTCGAGAGCCATCACTCTCATGCAAATCCAAGGGTGTGCCAGGTAATGGGTTCTCGTGGCCAACCTGGACATCTGCGTCACTATACTCCTCGTCATGTGGGAACCAGCCCCTGAGTAAAGCGTTGATCAACGCCGCACCTGGAATCTCAGACATCCCCCCGAGATATACTCGGGTTAACATCCGCCGCAGCCCAGAGATCACTAGTGGTGTCCAGTCGTGGTTACCACCCTTAGACTCCACCGTAGTGTACAGATGAGCCATGAGGTCATTACTGGTGTGTGAAGACCGTTTCTTCACACACATTACCTCCACCAAGGCTTGGATGCAAGTCTGGTATAACTCTGAAAATCCTGCTATAAGGACATCATTTGTAGAAAAATGCTTGGGTGTGAGCTTGAACCGTTTCTGATACGGTCGGTGTGTATCCTTGGCGCTCCTGGAAAAAATTAATGTCTGAGTGCCTTCCAAACTCAGGGCCTCCTGAACTACTTGATAAGTAATGTTGACTGGGATGCCCCTGACCACTGCCCGTATTGGTGACTGTGGAGTTAGTACCTCGGGTCTCTCGTGGATGAATCCTTCCACAAAATCCCGCACCAACTCCTCCCGAGGTGGAGACCATGTGTACTCATAGAACGCACCAAGTCCCACCGATCCAGCCCAAGCATCATCCTGAATATCCCACCAATTCTTCCCGAATCGTAAAGGTAAAAATTGAAGGTTTAATCTGCGGTTTACCTGCCGAGGGATGTGCATCCGTCTAGGGACTCTGGCATCCTGTTGAGTGACTTTTTGCCGGACTCGAACTTGGTCTCCGGTGTTTGACACTCCAAGAATACTCCTCCCAGGTCCCGTACTCCTTGGTACCAAGTCTTCCTACAACTCCGTAAGACTAGACGCCCCTACAGTTCGAGGTATATCTTCAGGGGGTCCGGTTGGTAACGAAAGTATCTGATGCTCTGGATCTTCTCCTGGAAGTACAGTTAGTTCAAGAGGTGCTCCTCTCCCTGGAGGAGTCATCAGAAATGTCGCAGACTCTGTAGGTTGGACTCGATATGGCGTTGAACATCCTGGATCACGCGCGAGTATGTCGGGGTTAGTCTCCAGAGGTATGGTTACTGGAATGGGCTGTCCGGGTTCCAGAGATCTGGACGGTGCTCCTCTTTGCAAAACTGCAGCTGCTCGCTCCCGTGTATCTCCTATTGCTGCTCTCTCTTGCAAAATTTGCTCAGTTGTGCTCTCCAGTGACCCTTCCGTTGCGCGCTTTCGTGTAACCCTTTCCGCTGTTGTAGTCGCCAAGGTCCTTGGAACCTCTTCTGCCGCTGAAACTCTGGTAGCTCCCGCCGTTCCCTCAATTTGTTCTCCCTTCGCGCCAACCCATCTTGTTCCCAGCACTTGGGCCCTTTCTTTGTGTGCCCGTTCTACTCTCTGTGTCCATAATCCGCAGTACTGCGTCAGGTCTTCATCCTGGATGGATGAAAATTGTTCCACCAAAAAAATTTTGTCCGCTTCAAAAAACACATGCTTTGTCCTCCAGTCATCATTTGTTTTGGGTGTTTTCTGTACGGACTCACCATTTCCAGTGGCTAGTATTGTCCACCAATTTCCATCCCTTTCGGATGAAATTAGCTTCTGTTCCTGGTCTTCCTCCATGTTAGGTATATTCAGTCGGAACAAAAATTCTTCATCCAACGGGGATGGTTTTTCTTTCATCCTCCAGTGTTCATCCGATCTGGACATCTTCTGGTCTTGTGAGCACATTTCCTTCACTATCGATGGAACTTGCGCTTCTCTACTATCTTCAACTAATTGGGGTGAACAATTCATCATACAAAGGGATTGTACCTTAGTAGTAATGTTTCTGTTCGGTCTGGACCTTTTTCTGCTTCCCTGTCCATCCTCTTTCTCCACCATTTCCACCGTGTCGTAGCCCAATATTAATCCCCAACGTTTCTCCTCTACTTCTCCTCTCCATTCTTTCTCCTCTTCCTGCTTCTGGTTGTGGCTGGACTTGCACTCTTCTCCCACATAACTCCCCAATTTGGGTTTCTCCAACTCCAGTTGACTAATACCCTGCTGATTGTTTTTTGTCAGTGTTGAAGTAAACACTGGACTTTTCCAATTGCCGTGATTCCTTAGTACCACTTTTTGATACTCGCCCGGGTTTCCTATGTTTCCCAGGTCCTCTTCAGACTCTGCTTCCTCGAACTCCAGACATCCTAGTCCCTTCTGGTTCATCTAATCGTTTCGACCACCATGTTCAGACGATTTTGCCTTCTCTAACCAACTATTTTCAAGCAACTTCCCATTATCTGAACCCCGCTGTCCGGATGACCCTAGATCATCTGAACCATTCCTTCCAAGCCACTCTGTTTGGACTGTCTGAGCCATTCGCACTATCTGGTTTGCTGGAACTCTTGTAGTATCTGGACCTCCTCGGAGAGTCGGAGCCTTCTAAACTTGGTCTTTAGGGTCACTATCCCCCTTTTGCTGCTCAATCCGTCCCTGGATTGAGTCATCTGAAGTGACTGGAAGTTCCTGGTTGGCCTCATAGAACCGATAGAGCTTGAGTTTGTTGATGTTGACCAAAATTGGGTTTGGCTCAAAGTTGTCCACCTTCACCAGAAGAGTTGTGTTGTTCGGTAACCTGTATTGGATCCAGTAAGGTGTATGTCCAGTTGACACCTTGTATGCTGTTCTGTAGGAAAACAACATGGTATGGAGATGTTCGTCCCAGTCCGTGCGCTTCTCATTCACCAACTTTGTGAGGAGTTGGCCAATCACTTTGTTGGTAGATTCCACTTGACCATTGCCTTGTGGATAGTATGTTGTAGAAGTTCGGTGCTGGAGTAGAAAATGATCCACCAGATACTCGATTGCTTCATTGATAAAGTGAGAACCTTGGTCGCTGACAAGTGTCAAAGGACACCCGTACCTGGTCAATATCTGTTCATACAGAAATCTTGCAGTGACTGCAGCAGAGTTCGTTCGCAAGGCCCGAGCCTCGACCCACTTAGTAGCGTAATCGGTTGCCACCACAATGTACCGACACCCTGATCTGGATGCCATGGATTTAATTGGCCCAATGAAGTCCAGTCCCCATTTCATGAAGGACTCCCCAGGCATGCTGGTAACCAGTTGAGCAAGTCCCGTGGTGGTCATCCCTCCCACCCATTGACATTTGTCACAGGCCCGACAATACTCCGATACGTCTCTGTGTATGGCTGGGCACCAGTATCCAGCATCCAGAATCTTTTGTGCAGTAATGTCTTGTGAAAAATGGCCGCCTCCAATCCCCATGTGTAATTCCCGCATCACCAGTTCGGCTTGATCGAGTACTCAGTTCGGCTTGATCCGAGGATAACCAGATCCTGCCCCCTCTTGTACAGCACTCCAGAGATGAGGGTGAACGGGAGGGATTTGAGGATGAGCTTTCGTTGTTCATCCTTGGACAATGTAGGTTGCAAATGTCCAGTACGGAGGTAGGCTGTCACATCCTGTAACCACTCTGGGTTCACATAGAACAGACCTGCATCTCCAGTTTGATCTTCCACTCCAGGTGGGGGTTCACCATTGGATAATCTGGACAACGCATCCGCGATCCCATGGGTCTTGCATGGTTTATAAACCACAGTGAAATCGTACTCCTGGAAAAGTAGGAGCCACGTTGTGATTCGTCCGGATAACTGTGGTTTATTGACCAGGTACACTAAAGCCATGTGATCAACATAAAAAACAATTTTATTGCCCAATAAGTAATGTCGGTACTTACACAGAGCATACACCATCGCCAGAGCTTCCCGTTCAGTTGTGGTGTAGTTCTTCATAGCTGAATTCAACAGTCGAGAAGCATAGGAGATTGGCTGGTCACATTTCCTAGTAGGATTCTGGGCCAGCATGACATCCACAACAATGTTGGAGGCATCTGTATGTATGTGGAACTCCAGATCCCAGTGTGGTACAATGAGAATCGGGGCATTCGGGTACCTCTCCTTGATGTCCAGCCAAGCCTTCTCGCATTGATCAGTCCAAATGAACTCTTCAATTTGGCGCATGAGCTTGGTAATGGATTCCATGATGTGTGCATAGGACCGGATATAGCACCTGTTGAACTGGGCAAAATCGTTAAACACCTGAACGTCTCTAATTTTTGTCGGTCTGGACATATTGGCAATGACCTCGATCTTCTTCGGATCTGGAAATTTGTCTTCTCTGGATACAACGTGGCCTAATATAATTCCATAGTACACCAGTAGTGCACATTTCTCCGGGTTCAGACTAATGCCGTACTCTCGACACTTGATAAAGCACAACCGAAGCTTCTCCAAGTGAGTGAATATATCACTATAGACGCTGAAATCGTCCAGGATCAACTTCATGAAGTCATCAATATACTCCCGAAATGCTTTGTTGACTGCCCTCTGGTATGTGGACGGAGCGTTTTTGAGGCCATTGGCATGACTATCCAGACAAAAGCTCCCCAGTCTGTAACAAAGGTTGTCTTGTACCTGTCCTCCGGGGCAATTTGGATATGATGATATCTAGAGTATCCGTCCAGGAATGAGTACATTTCATGACCCGCCACAGTATCCAGAACTTCTTTTGTAAAAGGTAATGGATACGGGTCTTTTTTGGTTGCTGCGTTCAGCTTCCAGAAGTCTATGCATATGCGTAATTTCCTATTCTTCTTGGGCACAATGACTATGGGTGATAGCCATGTAGCATCCTCCACTGGTGCGATGAATCCAGCCTGGAGCAACTTGTCCAGATCACGCTTGACAATGCTGGCGTAGTTTGGATTCATCATGTATCGGGCTTGATGGGCTCGAGGTATGTCTTTCTCCAACTCAATCCAATGTTGGGCGATTGAAGGAGGGATCTCCTTCAAATCCTTGTATGTCCATGCAAAGACATCCTTATACTCCCGAAGGAGTGTCTCGGCTTGTGCGGCCAATTCCGGGTCCAGATCAACATTTATCAGCAAATACTGTGGTTCCTCTTCTGTCCCCACATTGACCTTCCGCAGTTGTTCTGACTCAGGAAGTGTCCAGGCCGCCACCTGCATGTCCTGGACCTTGATCCGCACAGGATTTTCGTCTACATCGATGTCACCTTCGTGAATGTATAGAAGTGTTCTGGGTACGTGGCATGTGGACACTTCTAGTCCTCTGCAGAAGTCTGTGCGCCTAGCGGTGACTCTTGTACTAGCGGAGTATCTGGTACGGGGTCCGAATCTGGACCTATACCGAAACTAGGTAAGGTTACGGTTCCAACAACCAAGACATCTGGCTCTATATCCAGCCATCGGGTCTCCTCTTCTTCTGTCAGTCCAACTTCAAAGTTGTAGGCGACTACGACCTTTGGCAGCTTAGGCCTGGGGCTTGTGTGCTGGTTGACTGGAATGGTATTGACAGTGCCGCCTTCGGGAATGGTTACAAGGTTGTTGCCCCAATCATGCTGGACTTTGGCATCTATCAGCCATGGTCTTCCCAGCAACATGCTGTAAGCTTCGTTAACCTCCTTGTTCTTGATGACCGTAAGACTAATCAGGTATGGAATACCATGAATGTGAATCTTGACATTCCGTATAAGGCCCACCGGTTCCACTACCGTTTGGTCTGCCATACGTAATCTGTACGGTGCAGATTGTGGGTCTTTGAGACCCAAACGCTTCCGCTCCTCTTCTGTGATGAGATTAACTCCCGAGCCTCCATCCAACAGAACATTTTCCAAAGTGCGAGTACCAATCTGTACGCGTAGTACCGGTAAATTCCGGTCTACATCTACCGCAGCACTAGAGACTGGACTCGATACCTTGGAGGTATCGGGGTCGATGGTCGGAGTGGTACGCTTCTCTGGAGTTGCTCGTGGTTCTGGTGGGGGAACAAGTGAGTCCTCATAAAGTCACTGAGCTTGGGGGTCATGTGCAGTAGCTGTCCGAGAGTCACCGTCACTGGACTCTGTAATATCTTCCTCCCAACTCTTGGAATGATATTTGTTGGGTCTCCTGACTTAGGTGGTTTGCTCAATGTAGCCTCTTTGGGGTGGACTGGACCTTCCAAGACATCAGAGTCTAGAAAATCCAACCAATCTTCAGAAGAGGACGGTACAACTTCCTTGTCTGGGTCTGGAGTAGGCTGAGTAGGAGTCGTGCCTTGATCAGCATGCTCCTCCTCTTGCATTTCCTTGATGGTATCCATCATCCCATTTCTCAATCTTTCTTCTTCTTTCCAATCTGCTTGAGTCCATGCGCTCCGAGGTTCAGGTGCTTGGTCCTCCTTGTCTGGTGCTGCTACCCCCGCCTTGAGACGCTGAGCTCTCGTCAAGCTGGCTACTGCAACTGGATCTTCTTCCTCCACTAACTGGATCTCCACGTTGCTCACGTGGTGGGCAGGATGAGCCTTGCTCTTAGCCGTCGTGGCTAGAAACTCTTCCCACTCCTTGCACGGACAGTTGTATCTCCGGTGTCCCGGTTGACCGCATAAGTGGCACACCTCCGGTCTATTATAATTGGAGTCTCCACCTCCAGCGCGCGAATACACCGGTCTTGAGTAGCTTCCGGAAGAATTTTGTTGTGTGCCTTGGTTCGATTTAGGCTGGATTCGGACTTCATTTACATTCACTGATGCTCCCTCCGTGTTTTTTCGAGACAAGCCTTGTGGATTATCTGGATTGAACCAGCAATTGGGCTCCAGATGTCCTGCACGTTTGCAATGGGTGCAAAATTTCTTGGGCGCTTCTGGAGTGGCCGCCTTACTGGTGGTGCCTCCACTCTTGCCACTGGAGTCGTTTTGTCGAATCTCGATGCCTGTTGTTTTACCATTCAGGCCCGAACAATTCTCCCCGCATCGAAGTGCTGCATCCAGCAGCTCTGTCAAAGTCCGGGCTGGAGCAATGCTGGTGGTAAACTTGATGTACTCCAAGAGTCTCGCTCTGAAGTTAGTGATCCGGAAGCCCTCTCCTGGATCCGACTGCAATCATTTCATCAATGTCATGAACCGGTCATAGTAATCCTGGACTTTTTCTTCCACCTGCAGTGCAAAGGACTTCAGTTTCCTATAGACGGTTTCATCGGTAGTCTGGCTCCGGTAGCATTTCCGGAATGCCGCCTTGATGTCAGCCCATGAGCAGTATAGGTGATTCTCCAGATGTCTCATACCAGGCTCCAACTTTGTCTCCCAACGTGGTCCCAAACAAGTTGATGATTACTTGTTCGTCGGTTTCTCCATTATGCCACAATGTCCTCTCGAACTGAAGTATGTGAGCATGTGGATTACTCCCCTCCTTGTTCTTGGTGTACATTAGGGGTTCCCTGTTCGGTACTACTGCCGGGGGTGCTGCGGTTCGCAAAACTGCAGCTGTTGCTCGGGGTCCAGCGGAGTAATCTGGTCGAGGATACGTCCGAATGGGTCCTCTGTAGGTGGTCTCTCCAGGTGGCAACGGTGTGTCGTCTACCGCTGGTGGATAATTGGAGCTTGGTTTCGGAGCCAAACCCGGGGGTGGGCCCATTGTACAAACTCCGAAGCCCTGAAGTAGCGACTTGAGGTGGGTAGACCGTAGGATACGTACCCACATACGGCTGCTCCATGTAGTGCACCGGTTCCGGTGCCCTTGGTAATGTTCTAGTTGGATGGACTGGACCTCCTGGACCTGCGCCCCTGCCGTCCGGTCTGGGCGTTAGCGTGGCTCCCATTGTCCTGGAAGGCCGCCGGTCCATGTATCCCCATTCCTCTGGACCTAGTTGTTGAGATGAGTCTCCCAGCCGTTCTGTAGGGCCGGTCTTTGGGAAATGTCTCCATCTTCCCAACGGGTCTGGTTGTGGTGCTGCCGTTGATGGCTCCGCTGCACTGTGCCATACTTCCCACCACTAGAAAGTCTGCTGTCGGGCCTCGTCCTTCTGCCTTTGAATGTCTGCAGTCCTCTGGTCTTCCTGCCATGTCTTCGTGCATCTTGTTATTGGGTCTGCTTTTGCAGTAGCCTCATTGCTTCCGGGAGTTTAGATCTAGCTCTTCTCTGGTAGCTCCACTCTCTTCGGTGCAGTTGTACAGGGCCTCCTTGTGTCCTTTGGCGTCTTGCCTCCTTCTCCGCCCTCTGTAGAGCCTTAAACTCATCTAGCATGCGCCTTTGTTTAGAAATGAACTCTGGATCATGGTCGAAGTCCTCCTCCTCCTTGAAGTGGACTGTTGGTGTCCTTCGTACTGGTGATAATCTTTGATTGCCCCTGTACTGGTCTGGTCCTAGACGTCCCATCTCTGGATCATATCTCTGAAGGTAGCCCTGTACCAACCTCTGGCTCATCTCATCCAAACTAGCACGGAGTGTTAGAACTGGTTAAACCTAATCGAATTCCTGTCGACACTCCACTATAATCACCCTATCATGACTCTACAAATAATACAATGACGAATCATACCGCAAATTTACCAAAGAAGCTTAAGACTATAACATTCCACTATATTAATAATATGCAAGGTGAGAGGCAAAGCTCCTCCCACTAAGCTTTAAGAGAGACAAAGGAAGATTTGGTGTACATCTACCATAACCGTATTGGATTCGTAACGGTTCCCCATGAATCCCTTTTGTAGAGATACTTGTCAACTAGTCCAGATGTACGACGTAGTCGTAACATTACCCCCTCTTTTAGGTCCTAGTCCTTGGTCTTGGGGCTGTAGGATGTCGACGGTGAAATTTCTTGACGGCGTCTAGGGCGTTTTGTAAATTTCCTGCAGGCTCCCACGAGTTTTGATCCAGTCCATAACCTTGCCATGCAACCAAATATTGAAGTTTCTTTCCTTGGCCAATTATTCGAGAGTCCAATATGCTATGTACTTCCCATTCGATATTTCCATCAGGTGATACGATAGGTGGTGGTGGTTGTTGTTTGCGGCCTGGGATTGTGTCTTGGCGGTATGGCTCCAAGCACGTAACGTGGAACACGTCGTGGATGCGAAGTGTCTTGGGCAGCTTGAGACGATATACCAAATCTGATATTTTAGCTTTCATAAGGAATGGTCCTAAGAATTTGGGTCCCAATTCTTTAGAAGGTGGCGTTGTCGTAACGTGTTCGTGTCGAAGAAGTACTTTGTCGCCAAGTTTGAAATGCGGTTGTTGTTGAACATGTCGATCATAATTTCTTTTTGCTTGATCTCCTTCAATCATAATCATAGTCTTTATTTCTTCGTGCACCGCTTGTAGTTGAGAAATCCGTTCTTCGGCTGCTGGGACCGTGGAAGTCGTAGGTGTTATAAAAGATAGAGTTGGATGATAGCCATACGTGGCATAAAATGGTGAGAAGCCTGTAGCAGAATGAAGAGAATTATTATAAGCAAATTCGGCTAGGGGAAGGAGGTCAGACCAATCATCTTGGCGCCTCGTGGTGAACATTCGTAGAATTTGCTCTAAAGTTTGATTGACCCGCTCCGTTTGTCCATCCAATTGTGGATGGAAGGCTGTTGTATGAAGGGGGTGAATACGGAGGAGGTCATATAAACGTCGTAAAAATTTTAATACAAATATCGGCCCTCGGTCGGAGATTACTTCTTCTGGTGTTCCATGGTGCTTCTAGATATTATGAAGATATAACGTAGCCATTCCTTTCGAATCAATTGTTTCATTTGTTGGGATAAAATGAGCCAATTTAGTGTTCTTATCAACTACCACCATTATAGCATCAAACCCTGCACTCTTTGGCAATTTTACAATGAAATCTGTTGTTATCCGTTTCCACGGAGCTTGTGCTGCCGGAATTGGCTGTAATAGTCCATATCGACTATGGCGTGTCGACTTTGAACGTTGGCATAAATCACAACCATCTACGTATCTGTGAACATATCGATGCAAGGAGGGCCACTAAAATGTTCTCGCTACCAGGTCTAAAGTCTTTGCACATCCTAAATGTCCAGCAAGCGGGACATCATGTCTTGATCTTAGTATCTGGAGTATTAACTCATTATTTTCGGGTACCACCAGCTTATCCTGGAAATAGAGTACTTGTGGGAAGCCGTTCCCACATACTTCCGGAACTTAATACCAAATCCGGAAGAAAATAAAGGAAAATTAAAAATATTAGCTAGTTAGTCAGCCATAAGAGCATAAGTAGTTCATAGAACGGAATAAGATTTTAGTCCTGCGCCGAAATCCCTAATGGAGGTAGTTAGAGCACCCTTCCCGGAAGTTGCAAAACCGGAGGACGGTTACAGCCGGACCCGGAAATGCCATCATGACGCATAACAGTTTTCCGTACAAGTGCGTCAGATACAAAACGCGACTGGCAGCCCTGTGCGCCAATCTTTTAGGGTTTCCAGCAGGCTCCTTTTCTTTCCGCTCCTCGCATTCTCTTAGGGTTTCGAATCCGGTCTTTGTGAAAGACGGTAGCGCAAAATTAGGTTAGCACGAGAGACTTGGTGAGGTCAGTGCGTGCAGGATTTCTAAACACCGTTGTGAGGCCCAAGTTCACGGAGAGGTGGGCAAGGATGGCGGGCAAGAAGGGCAAGGCTACGGCTACCAAAACCCTGGTGCTGCAGAAGGTGACTCCGGAGATTCCGAAGCCGGTCAAGACCTACCGGGTATTAGAGAGCTTCCTCGAGATCATGGGTTGTGAAGGTCTTCTAGTGACACCATGGGCCTTCCAGAGCGAAACGATGATGACGGAGCTCCTGGGAGAGCCACCAAGCCAGTACGCGCAGAAGGTCAGGGCGCATCCGGAGGTCTGGACCACGACACTCTGGAGAGACACCTACGAGTTCCGGGCAGGGATGATCAAGGTGGCGGAACGTGACGACGCCATCCTGAAGGGCGAGTTCCGCGCGAAGCCTAACCCCAAAGACCGGTATGTCCTCAGCGACCTCACCGATCCGGACGCCAGGTTAGTAATGGCATTCTTCAACCCTATTTTCCATCCCGAGAAGCCGAAACGGATAGTGGCCAAGCTAGCGACACTGATCATGGGCTCGATGAGAGGAAAGTTGTCCGTCGATTGGGCGGCCATCATGGACGAGCAGATCGATAGGATGGTAAAGAACCTGCCGAAAAGCCCGGAAAACCCCATCCCCCCTTTTCACCTACCTGGCTCACATGTACGCCAAGCAGAAGATGTTGAGTCCGGATGAGCAGGCCGAGTACGATAGCCTGCTCACCATCCAGTCATACGGAGGGATGGAAACAGATGAAGAACCGGATGAATCGACGGACTCTGACACGGAGAAGTCGTCAGCCCCCCTCAGACTTCGAAGACCGAACCGGAAGCGGAGTCGTTTGGTACAGAGGACTCTGGAAACCCCCGAAGCATGCCGGCCTTTGTCAATAATTCCGGCTCAGAGCCCATCCGCAGCACCACCAACCGCAGCACCGCCAACTGCACCGGAAACGGCGCTAGAAGACGACCGATTCACGACCGGATCGGAGCCGAGACCCACATTTGTTCCGGCCATCACTGGCGACATACCGATGGACGTTCACGAGCTCTACAGACACATTGTCTGGCGGACTAGAATTCAAGAAGGAGAAATCCGGGAGAGGCACGCCATGATCATGGCCGTCTTGGAGGCAGTAGGACTGGAGGACACCACTCACCTCATTGCCCTACTCAGAGAGATGAAGGAGAAGCACGGTTCCGTGAGAAGACTGGAGCAGGAAAACGCCACCATAACCAAGATCAACACCCGGCTCTGGGGTCAGGTCCGGCAGGCGGAAGCTGCACGGGATGCAGCACAGCATGCCCGAGTGGTGGCAGAAACGAAGGTCCGGGCAGCTTCACAGACATTGACCGATATCCGCACAGCGTTGGATTTCCCGGTGGATATGGTCAACCGGGCGTTGCTCTATACGGAGAGCTTAGAGAAGAACGAGAAGCTCAACAGCGGGCAGATCATCCGATTCCTGGTGGATTACAGCCGGAAAATAGAGAGCACCTGGTCCAAGATGCAAGAGCTAGCGAGGGATCTCGTGGCGGCCACCTCAACAGTACCAGAACCTCCACCTCCATTTCCGGCACCACCTGCTCCAGACGCGGCTGGACCGTCCGGAACCACGGCAGATCCATCCTGAACCACTGCAGGTCCATCCGGATCCCCATCCGGACCGGCAGCTGCTTCCCCACCTTAACCTCCGGCTGGCTCTTCACCCAGACCTACAGCTGGAACACCGAAGTCGCTCACCGGGCAGTTCAATGACCTCGTGGGAACGCCGGATTTCAGTTCTCCTATGAGTTGGAATGGGGTGGCCTTCCCAAGCACGGAGAGTATGCAGAAGTGGGAACAGGTGCCAGGGAGTCATACAGTACCGCCCTTGCCCTTCCGAATTCCCTCAGAGTCTCCCTCTCCGGGGCCACCAGTGACGGACCCTTTACTCGGAAGCTCGGCAGCGACATCCATGGTGGTCAGCCCCAATGGTAGCTTCCGGGACCTTCCGGACATCGAAGACCGCGTAGATGCACCATCCGGCCGGACGGTCACAACAAAGGATCCGGATGCACCATCCGGACCAGGGATGCCGATGCCGACCACCTTCTCGGAGCCACCAGCAGCCATTCCGGCGCAATCCGAGGCCGACACCGCACCAGCAGAGGTTACCCCTTCACGCCGTAGCAGTAGGAGGCGGAACCAAGTAACTCCGTAGATTAGAATCTTTTGGGCTAAAGTATGATAGCGATTAATGATGGGGCTTAAGTTTGCACCCGGCTATCATACGGTAAGACTAAAGAAAACCCTGCTTTAAGTTTTGAGTTAGATCCGTAAAAATCGGATCTCAGATCCGAAATTTTCGGATCTGAGTTTGAATTCCGGATTTTTAGGGATAAGATCCCTTCCACTTTTAGGATAGGATTTTCCGGATTTTTAGCTTCTTAGATCCATTTTTAGATCAGTGGTAGCGGTTTCTTAATACCTGAGCCTTAGCCGGCTCGGGGTCTTTTTTCCTTCTTCCTCCTGAATGATATTTTCTGTTAGTATATTTTCTCTCCTTGAAATTATGTTGATGGTGTATTGTTTCGTGAATGAAGGATGGGGCCCATTGTGGTTGATGATTAGTGGAATAGTTGTTGAAACTGAAGTGGTTCACAGATAAGCATCTAGTCTAACCGGTTGGGACTTGCTGTGGGAGAGCGCCTGGAACAACTGAAGGAGAGGTTAGATAGAGTCTGACGATCCTTGGTGACCGGAGGGAGCCTGGAGGGGGAAGGAGGGTACTTTAGGTGGTGGGCCTGGTAGCTCCTAGGGCACGGAGAATCCGTGTGAACCCGGATTCTAGTTGCGACCGGAATTTCCCCTTACGATAGATGGAAAAGCGTGTGGTGTATGTCTAGAAGGAAGTCCAAATGCAGATCTACCCTTCACACCTCACGGAACCACTGATCATCAACCAGAATGTCGTTGTAGTCCGGGTGAGCCTCTGAGTGATCGTATCCGGAAGGCCTTCCGGATGATGTGAGAGAGTGTATCCGGATACAACAAACCAACGAACAATTAGCAATATAGGGAGAGTGGGTGTCCAACCACTATAAGTTTCAGGGCAGTGGGTGTCTAGCCACTTCAAATTACGAGGCAGTGGGGAATCCGGCCACTTACACAAAATAGGATCAGTAGTACCCGGCCACTTGTTTAAAAACTCCGGAAGAAAAACTCGACCTGACCTTCCGGAAGTTGGAAGGATCCGGAGGTTAGTAGGGAACCACATCGGACGTCCGGAAGGATCCGGATGAATAGATAAGGCGTAGAATAGGAATGCTAACTGGTGCGTGGTAGAAGGATAGCGGTTAGTTTACTTATCATTCAAAGAAGAAACAGTAGATCTCTGTGGGAACGAATTTAGAGCGATCATTCCGGACACATTTAGCTCCAACTAAGTACTATCCGGAGGAATACTTACTCTACATACTGCTACAGTACTCCATTTTGAAAATTGTAGTCTTGAAATCGTCATCGGATGTTTATTGGTGCCTGATCAGGGTTATTTGTAAAAAAATGCCAATATTTGCTCTAGATTTTTATCCTTAATGGTTGATAATTTGATCATGTTAATAATTTCGACGTCATTCCAAACCGGTTGACATGTTTCTAACATTGCTAATCGTAGTAAAGGTCTTGAATCGTGGTCAAATTTATTTTCAATATCTGTGCATCTTGATAACATATCCGCTCGTCCATTTAATGATCTTGGCCTGTGCTGAATAACAAAATCAAATGCTGATAGCCGCTCCGACCATCGAGCTTGTCGTCGATTAAGTTGTTCGGTGGTAAGAAATTGCTCGAGATTCTTATAGTCAGAAATTACTCGTACTTGATGAGGTGACCCTTTAAGGTAGACTCGCCAATCTTGAAACGCTAAGACAATACTTAGTAACTCTTTATCGTAGATGTCATAATTTTGTTCTGCTCGTGACATCTTAGAGCTACGATAAGCGCAAGGATGCAAATGCCCATCTTCTCCATGTTGAGAGAGGATGCCTCCCGTTGCAGTGTTGGATGCGTCCGTTTCAACAATAAAAGGTTGGTCAAAATTGGGATGTAATAATACCGGTGCTTGTATAAACCGTGATTGTAGTTCCTCAAATGCTTGTTGGGCCACGGTATCCCACAGAAATTGTTGGTTTTTTCTTGTGAGGATCATGAGGGGTACCGCAATTTTTGAATAATCCCAAATAAAGCGGCGGTAAAAGTTTGCAAAGCCTAAGAATGCTTGGACCTCCTTTATTGTTTTTGGACTTGGCCATTCTTGAATTGCCTGGATTTTATCTGGGCACATCTGTAGTCCTTCTCCTGAGACGATCATCCCTAGAAATTCCACGGAGCTACGGTGGAAGTGACACTTTGATGCTTTAGCATAAAGGCCATATCGTTGTAGTCGTCGTAGAACTTCTCTTACCACTACTTGGTGTTCTTCTAAATTTTTTGAAAAAATAAGTATATCGTCGAGATAGATCACCACTGATATATCCAATAGGTCATTGAAAATAAACTGCATATGTGCTTGGAACTGAGCTGGGGCGTTTGTTAAGCCTAACGGCATCACTAGATACTCAAATAATCCATAACGTGTTTTAAATGTTGTCTTATATTCATGACCGGTAGCCATCCTCACGCGATGGTATGCCTGTCTTATGTCCAACTTGGTAAAAACTTTAGCTCCCAATAACCGATCAATGAGCTCGGGAATCAGCGGTAGCGGATATCGATTCTTTATTGTAACACGGTTGAGATTTCGGTAATCCACACATACCCGAATCGTTCCGTCTTTCTTCTTAGCAAACACAACTGGGGCTAAGACCGAAGATTTGGATCTTCTAATCCATCCCTTTCCGAGGTTCTCCTCCAAATATTTACGAAGTTCCTGTAGTTCTATTGAAGACATGGGCCGTAAGCCGGTGTTTCGTGGCTCTTGTCCCTCCTTGAATTCTATCTTCATATCTGATGTTCCATGATCCAGTAATTCGTTGGATGCCTCCTCACTGAAAGCCCCTTGCATGTCTTGATATTCCATCGGGATTACTCCTTTAGTCAATCCTTCCATTTTTTCTGTTCCAAATAATTCCGACACCTCTAAGGTGTATAATTCAGCCTTTCTAGCTGACCGTCTAAACGCTGCTGCAGACACCATCGCATGCCTTGGTGTCGTCACCCTATGCAATTTCCTTGAGTCTTCATTCCCTCTATTATTGTGAGTTCTTGCTTCCATTTGATCATGGCCTGACTGTATTGGAAACGAGGAAGCGGCATCGGGTCGTAGTTCCACCGAACCCTTTGTTTCTTTGTTCCTCATGCATGTTACAGGTTCTGCAACTTTGAGATGAAAATTGATCCCTTCCTTTGTTGTTGCAGAGCTACCCTCTAGCTGTTGCAAACAATTTTGCTGACAATAAATAGAGTTATATAACACCTCTCCTTTAGACCATCGAATGGTTGGATCATGACGTACTAACCACGGAGTCCCTAAAACACAAGGATAGCGTCCAGTGTTGGTGATGTCTGCTGTTAAAACCTCTCGATGACTTCCTACCCGTAGTTCCACCACGGCCTCATGAGTGATCAATCCTGAGTTGATGATTCGACCATCAATGACCCGAACTTCTCGTGGAACAACTTTGGACCTGATTTTTGCTTGGCATTTTTTAGCAAACGATGGGTGCATGAATACCCCCGTCGCTCCGGAGTCGACAAGTGTGACCGCTGGTATTGAATTAATTGTTGCCGTTAATGTAAGATGAACTTTTGGATCCATGATAGCTCGTAGATATAATGGAGACAACGAGCTCAAATGCTTGGCAGATCTCTTTAGATCAGACCGCAAACCAATTGCAACTGCAGTCTGAGAAGAGCCCGGGTACTGAAACGATGACTTCGTCCTTTTTCCAATTCTTCAAACTTCTCGTCTCCCCCTCCTATTATTGCCAGAGATAGTGGTTTGGAGGGGTTGACTGGACATCTTGCACGGACATGGCCTAACTGACCACATCCCCAACATCTTCCTTGTCGCTGAAATTCTAATCTTTCAGCAACCGTCTTTGCTAAAGCAGTTGTTCCACCGATTGAATCTAACTCCATCAGAACAGGCCCAGAGCTCCCGGAGTTAGGTTGGAAACGGCCAGTTTGATTTATTGGAGTTAAATTGGAGGAAATTGGCCGCCTATTTTGACGTCGTGACCACAACCGTTTATCAATCCGGGAAGACATCGCCATCCACTCATGAAGCCTCCGTGGTTGTGCTTCTGCCGTTGCAATTGAGTCAAGAACTTCGTCCTTGAGTCTGCCACAAAAACGTGCGATTAAGCTAGACTCATTCCAATCCACTTGTGCAGCATGCTCGTTAAACATTGAAATATAACTTGCCATTGATCTTGTCCGACGAAGTTTTCCTAATTTATCTTCGGCAGTGCTCCGACGATCAATATCGCCATATTCTGCGATCATAGCCTCTCGGAATACTTCGTAGCTTGCCAATAGCTCATGACGACGTCCCTCGTCCAGCGCCTGTAATATCGGCATTGCCCAATTCTGAGCCGCCCCCGTGAGATATGATAATGCGTAGGTGATTTTGTCCTCATCTGATCGATAAGCACGTGGCCTGCCTTGGAATACCAACCGAAGTTGAGCGAACCATTTGTACACCTTTCCTTCTTTCTTTCCGGCAAACTTCTCGGGTGCTGCCACTTTACAGTCGGATTCTCCAATTTGCTCACGGCCTTGCTCGGAAGCCTTCACAACCGCTGGAGGGGGTGCCAATAATGAAGATGCAGCCAAATTTTCTGAAATCTGCTGAAGAAGATGCGGCAGTGCGGCTTGAAGAACGGATTGTACCTGTTGTTGAATGTACGTTGCAACCTCTGGTTCCGCCCCTTCGAGCATTTGTGTACGTGCCTCGTTGTCCGCCCCCGCTTGGTCCATAATGTTGTTCACTCGCCACTAGGAATATCTGGTACTATGCGGTTCTCTCGTCCATGGTGCGGGTTTCGCAGTGCCGCAGTGCCGCAGTGCCACAGAGGCGCGATCCAAGATCACGTTCCTCATCTACGTTCGGGGAGAATACAGGAGCCACCTGCCATGATTCGGTTTTTTGAAACGTGACCCGATTTTCTCACAGACTAGCCGGTTGCGAGCCTTCTGCTCAAATTTTGTACCGATTTTAATCCTCTTGAACTTCGGAATCTCCGTGCAGGCGCCAGGAGGTCGGATCATACTCCATCATGTCCGTTTTAATTTATACAAAACCTGGAATCGGCGGAATCATATCCCATTGTGTGAGTTTTTAATTTATTTTATTTATGCAGAACTTGGATGTGCATGAATTTTGGTGCATGAGCTTCTCAATTGGTGCAGGAATTTCATAATATGCTCTTGAATATTTTATCTGTATGATCTTCCCATTCGGTGCAGGAATTTCGGAATAATTTTAATTTTTTTTAAATTATTCATTTTGATTAAAATTATGAATTTTAATAAAAAATTTAATTTACAATAAATTTTTCCATATTCGTTATTTAAAAATTTAATTCATGATTACATATAATTAAAATATAATATTAACAATTAAAAATATTATTCATAATATTCGGAAAATAAATTCTTATTCATTCATGCTAATTAATATTTGTAAATTATTCTGAAAAATTTAAAATTATTCAAAAATCATTCAGCAGAATCATTCATGGTAAAATTATTTCGATGAGAAGATTACTCCAAAAATTAAAATGCCATTCGGAAAATTAATGACATTCCAAAAATTTATGCCATTCCGAAAATTATAATTATTCATAAATCATTCAGCAAATTCATCATTCTTGGTAACCGGCAAGAATTTTGGAATAATTATTTAATTATTTTATTTGATTTCAATCATAATTCTATAATTCACGAGCTCTTTGAACTCAACATGTAGTCGGGATCCGATAATTGTACACTCTTAATCCAAGGAGCGTGGACATTCTCAGACCTTGCATAATGTTAGAACTGGTTAAACCTAATCGAATTCCTGTCGACACTCCACTATGATCACCCTATCATGACTCTACAAATAATACAACCACGAATCATACCGCAAACCAAAGAAGCTTAAGACTATAACATTCCACTATATTAATAATATGCAAGGTGAGAGACAAAGCTCCTTCCACTAAGCTTTAAGAGAGACAAAGGAAGACTTGGTGTACAACTACTATAATCGTATTGGATTCGTAACGGTTCCCCATGAATCCCTTTTGTAGAGATACTTGTCAACTAGTCCAGATGTACGACGTAGTCGTAACACGGAGATTGTCAGGAGTTTGAGCTTCATACCTTGGGATTGGCGGTCTTTCCCATGCCCGGGGATCCATCCTCTCCTCTGGGTCTGGATCATTGACCAACATGCTGACATTCGTCTGAACCTACTCCCATCGGTGGTGGAGTATGCCTTCGTGGACTCCAAAGTCCCTCCGGTTCATCTCTGGTGCTCCCTCTACTTCTCTGTTGTCCTGCCTTGTCCGGATCGGGAGCTCTCCTGGATCTCCGAGTTCGTCTGGTCTTCTCTGGGGCCACTCGTATGCCCCTTGTGATGAATTCTTGCCAATCACCTCCATGTCTACTGGATGTCTCCGGTTCGCCGTACTCTCCTCTCAGCTTGGGTTCCGGTACCCTGTAGTGTCCTCTGCCTCTGTTTTCTGCTCCTGAATCCTTGGTAGAATTCGTCTCCTCTCTTGCTGTGCTTGGAATCTTGCTGCGAGCTCCATGTCCAGACCTTCATGGTCGCCCTCCATCCTGTAGCAGGTGCTGCCACTGTATGTTATGACTTCTCTGTTGTAATACTCCAGTAGTGCGCTTCTCCAGTACTCCAGCGTGTGGTCCTCCAGTCAGTTACCTCCTCCGGTACTGCCTTTGTCACATGCACCTGGTCTAGTCTTTGCCACTGTCCTGTTTCTACACCCAGATCACCCCACTCATACTTGTAGTCAGTAGTACATGCTCGTCATTCAGGTTAGATCCTTTCTTGGTTCTAGATCATTTGTTTCGCCATCAAATATTCTTTGCCAACATTTTTCCTGGGATAACACTGGTCCAGCCACTGCTTCCTCTTTTGTTCATTTTCCACTGGATGTCCGGATCTGATTTCCAGCTACACCCTTTCTCCTTACCCAATTTCAAGTTTGAGTCTTAGGTCCCAATTTTTCCCTAACTGTTCTCAACTGATTTAGGTTTTCTTCTCTTGTTTTTCTTCCCACCATACACATTTGTTGTTTTTGTTGTTTTGTTCTTCCATGTTTCTGGTTATAATGTTCTCATATTAATTTTGGTGAATGTCCAGATGTTAATACATATCTAGGGTTACATCCAATTCATGTCTAATTTTGTTTGGATTCCTTAATGATATTACCCATAATTGTCCAGATTTTTTGTTAACGTCCAGTTATTGTCTTCGTTCAGTTACTGGTGTTTGTTTACATCCATAGATGACAATCATCCAAACAACATCCCCATTCCATTCAACTCAACTGCAGAATTTTTTGGATTTGGAACTTACCTTAGTAACAGTGGACTATCCCCTTTTTAAAGTAGGATCAGTCCTCTGATCCACCTCTGGATACATCTATGCCGCAGTCAATCTCCTCTAGTGTATCATCGCCCAAGCCACTGCTCCAAGGTTCCAATGCCAGTACCTGAGTGACTACAGGGGTCCAAGTATCACAGGCAGAGGTGTTGGGGGCACGACTGCGTTGTTGCTGAAGTGGAGATGCAAACACAGGATCTGCTGGTGGAGAGTCCACAGGTAGTCTTCGGGAGTTGTGCAACTCGAGTTCCTAGACCGTAATCCTAGACGTCTCCTTGTACCGTGGGGTAGGTCAGGGAAGACTCTGACGGGGGTGATATGAGTCTGGACACTCCAGATGTTGTAGAATGCTCCACTGAAATCCTTCAAGTGTGAGATGGTCACAGCTGGAAGGGCTGTTTGGGGCCGTGTAGAAGGCTTCGTCCTCCTCAAAGCCCTAGTGGTTGCGGTTGCCCACGTAATGGTCAAAGTTCGCAATGGATCGTTCCAATGGAAGCTGCGCCTCACTCTTGAACTCTGTGCTCGTCCTTGACCCCATCCACCTGGACTTGGTCAATCTTGTGGGGCTGCTACAGATTCTGCAGAGACGTCACCAATGTTAAAAAAATGCTGTCCATTTCTAGACTGGACTGTACTGCAGGATCTCGACAGGGTATCCGCCGGACTTCACTTGAGTAGGGTCTCTCCAGGATGTCGGTGGATCTTCACTGCTGCAAGGTATCTTCAGGATCTCTGGGGATCTTTACTGCTGCAGGGTATCACCGAATCTCTGCAGGTCTTCTGCTGCAGGGTCTGACCAAGGTCTCTATGGTCTTCTATTGTAGGGTGTCTTCAGGATTTTTGTGGATCTTCACTACGGCAGGGTATCTTCTGGATCTCTGTGGATCTGCACTGCTCCAGAGTATCTTCAGAAGTGCTTGTGGATCTTCACTGCTACAGGGTATCTCCACGAGTTTTGTTGGACGTCACTTCAACATGGTCGCAGCCAGAGTGCTGCTGATCGGTACTGCTACAGAATATGATGAGGAGCTCTTCAAGTTGGACGGCAGTAAGGTATCATCAGGTCGCTGCCGTTCTTCACTTGAGCAGGGTAGCGCGTAGATATCTGCCGGTCGACGTCTGTCTATGGTTGTTTGTCTGTCTGTCAATGTCGTCCGCAGCTGTGTGTACGATGTTGCTGCCACTTGATCAACCATCGCCTGCTACTCTCTAGAAGGCTGCGGTCTTGCGCTGCGGGTCACAAGAGCCACCTGATTCGAACTTATGCATGGTTGCCAATGTTAAATGGGGATTTCACCCAAAGATTAAGTGAAACATCTTCTTTACGCTCATTCAAACTATAGTTCCAAGCCATAAGACACAAGTCAAGGATCTGACTTGTACTGAATCTAAAACCTCCGAATCGACCTAGATTTGAATCTAGATCTGAATTCAGGGTTAGTTGGGACTTCGTTTCTGTGGTTTTTCTTACGTTTAACGCATAGTTCTGAAGTTTCCGCACTCAATTACAGCAAATCAGACCATACCCACAACAGATCCGGACTTGTTTCTAACTCTAACACACTAGATTTGATCAGGGTTTAGTAGATCAAGCTAGATCTATACCAGATCTAGTGTATTTAGGCCAGATCTTCAATACCCACAACACAATTGCACCCAAATACTCATCTAACAACAAGATCTACTCGCACATTCACATAACCAACACAAACACACCAGAAGTAGTATCCAATTCATGTTTTACTTCCTGAAACCTTCACAAATCTCTTCCATACTCACTACAAGTACAGATCCGTACATTAGCTCCAGACCCTAACTCTCTAACCACACGTCTACACTCTAACTCTAACACACCGAGAGCTCCACATACCCACACACAAGAGAGAAGAGAGGCAAAGAGAAGTGAGCCTCCAAACCCAAGAGGGCGGCTGTCTACCCCCTCCAAACCCTAATCTGCCCTAATGGATGAAAGATGTCCAGATGGATGACATCCAAGTCCGGACAATTTCATTCAAAGTATAGACAGTTCATCCACTGTCAATTCAGGACAGTTTCATCCACTGTCATTCAAGACAGTTTCATCCACAGTCCGAATTCATCCTCTGGTTTTCTTTCTAACCATAACTACTTAGTAACTTCAAAAAATTACTACCGGGACCTTATAATAAGCCTAAATCTCCAGTTAACAATGGCCTCCGACATGTCTCCTCCAAAGTCATTTACACTTCCGACATATGCCAAGACTATTGTACATGCCTTTGCTACAACACATTTTCCACAGTCATTTACAGGTGTTGTGGTTTCAACACTGGCGTTAATTAGTTTGTATATTATGTGGTAGCAATAGAGGACAGTGAAAATTCAACTTAGATTTTTTGTATGAGTTGTTCTGATTTATGTGGCTTTGGTTTTGCAAGTATTATTCTTCTCTCTTATTTATATATTTTGTACTTCATTCATTGGCTTCATATACGGTATTGAGATTCTCTGGCCTAGATTTTGTTATATGACAATTATATATCCCATACATACGTTTTATGGGTGATTGGTTGTAAACATGAACTAAATTTTCCTTCAATATTGGCAGTTTGTATTTATCTTGATGTGTTTGACATAGTTCAATATATGGCATTATTGGTCTATGATAACCAAGTCATGTATACAGAGCAAGAATAGTCAGAGCTTAATAGGAACAACAATTATTTTAGCAACCTAGTGGTGGCAAGTGACAATCCTTTACCGGTTGGGAGTTTGAAACTCTAAAACAATCAAAAGGTGTTCACCATAGAGTAGCTTAAAATAAAGTTTTCATTTTTTTATATTTCATTTTGACCACATAAGGTAAAATAAGTTGTAGGAAATAATAAGATAAAGGAAAAATAGAAAGTAATATAAATAGACTCACACATAAAATATACTTCATTTTTATCAACATACAGTATAGGATGTTGGTGAATGAAATTAAAGCAGGAATAGTAAAGAAATGCCCAAATAATATGAGGTAGTCATTTTTTTTAAATCACGTCCCAAAGGGTGCTGGTAGCCGCGACCCTACCGTGGCATCTTGTCACAAAATACCTAAACATGCCAATGTCCCGTATCATTTGTCAAAGCAAAGTAAGTTATGCACTCCTTTTTCAACTTCACCCATATGTATTTATCCACAGTATTAGGCATCTTTTATCACCCTCTCTCATTGTACTTATCATTGCAAGGATTTCTTCATTGCACTTTCAATCTTTCATGACGTTTAATTCCACGGCAATAGGATAGTATACTCCACTACCAATATTTGTAATTCCTAAATAATGTAAATATTGTCCCCCGATTATAGAATTAGAGAATAATAGTTAACTACTCTACTTGATAAAATTCCACGGCTTTAGGCCCTAATAGTTTATAATCCCAAAAATAAAACTAAATACTTGCCTATAGTTCTCTCCTCACCGCTCACCGCTCACGTTGATTGCTCTCCGCTCGCTCACATGGTCAAGTTTCCCGCACAAAGGACCTTCACCAAGGGGTGAGATTGCCCACAAGAAGATGGATTTAAAGGAGGTCGTAGAGAAGATGTTTGTGGAAGAGCAGACGGCCTCTCAGATGGAGGAAACTGGCAAGTTTTTCCAATTGGAGGGACTTGGAAGCATGCTGGGGTGGAAGAAGATGAATTTACACTAGATGGCATTCAATAGCAACTAAAGGTGGAGAAGCCTGCTCTAAAGGATCCGAAGGAGGCCGTGACTAATGTTGCAAGTCGTCGGTTCACAATTCCTCCAGAAGACAATCAAATGTTGTTAGATGCTTTCAAAGTAAACCGCTCTAGTGTTGTTTCCACAGAGATCTATTGTTTCTTTCTGGATAAACTACAAAAACTAAACTACCAAACACCACTCCATAGGTTTGCTTTCCTACTCATTCCTTTGCTCAATATCCAAATCTTTCTGGATTCCGGACTTCTTACAATAGCTTCCGGAACTACTTTTCGGACAGTTGGAAGGGAGTTTTATTTATCTCTGTTCCACCTCAGAGAGTCTTCCGGACGGTTTAATCGAGTGACCGGAAGGCCACTGATATTGTTTGTGTAAGTGGCCAGATTCCCCACTGTCTCGTGACTTAAAGTGGCTAGACATCCACTACCTCGTAATTTAAAGTTGCTAGACACCCACTCTCCCTACTTCGCTAACTAGTGGACGATTGTTGTGGCCGGACCTACACCCTCACAACATCCGGATGGCTATCCGGATGCGGTCACGTAGAGGTAAATTCGGACTACAATGACATTTTGGTCAGTACTATGGTGGTTCTACCGAGTAAGCCTTATAGTTTGCAAGAGGATCTCCTTCTAGACATACACACCAAGCATTTTCCCTATCGTAGGGTGAGATTCCGGCCTCAACTAGAATCCGGGTTCACACGAATCTTCCGTGCCTTAGAGACTACCAGGTACACCTTTGCAATACGTCTCTTCACCCTCCTGGCTACTTCCAGACCCTGAAGGTCTTAGGAAGAAGAGATTAGGGAGAAGAGATTAGAATTCTCTCTAATCTCTTCCCCAGCTCTCCCGGGCGTTCTCCCAATGCAAGTCCTAACCGGTTACCTCAATTGCAAACACTCTAACACTCACCACAAAAGAACTAAATCACCACATTCCAACCACAATGGATCGATCCGTTCTTCACAAGAAAACACTCAACACCACAAGTTTGAGATAACCAACACAGTGATGAGTTGAAAAACGTTCTCAGCGAGAGAGACAAGATGATGAGCTTTCTAAAATTCATCCACTAAGTACTAGCTAAGTTTTCTACTTTAGGTCTATCTTATCTGCGAGAAATCCGGATAATCTTATCACAATAGCAAAAAGGCCTTATCCCCAAAAGTCCAATAAATTCGGGCTCAGATCCAAAAATTTTGGATCTGAGATCCGGATTTACCGTTCCTAAATCTTTAGATAGGTATGAAATTTCTTAGTCTAGGATTTGGTAGCCGGGTGCAATTCAGAGCCCCATCGTTAATTGCTACTAAACCTAAGTAACCAAAAAATTTCTAACTCTATTCCTAGATCTAACTAGGGGGTCTTTTGGACACCCTTCAGCTTAGGCTCCTACGCCTAGGTGATTCCTCCACCCCTATCTCTCCGGTGTCTGCATTTCCAGAGTCGATTCCGGGTCCTTGACCTTCCATCCGGAAGTTAGTTTGCGAGGTTCTTTCGTTGGTAACACCACCTTTGATGCCGGTCTTTATAGTTGCGTTTGAGGTCCATTCAGCTGCCGGACGAAGTTGGGTTCATGATGACGGTTCCGGATTCTAGTCTCGACCGGATGTCCAGTCTTGGCCGAATTTTGGTCTCTTTTAGAATAGTCCAATCTTGGCCGAATTTTGGTATCGGAAGGATTCTGCATTCAGTTGGATTCCAGTCTCGGCAGGATTCCAGATTCGGTTGAATTTCATTCTTGGCTGGATTTGTGATTCGGATTAGTACTCTAACAATACCGTTTAAGGATTCCGGTTTGGACCTAGAGTTCTTATCCACTAATTCTATTGGCTTATGCTATTCTAAACTATCCTATCCACTAAGTTTTTATAAATTTCTATTTTTGCCAAATTTTATGGCTATTTCCAGAACCTTGTGGGAAAAGACTCTCACAACTAACGAGACTTGGAAACCGATAGTTGGCCTGGCACATGGAGCAGTAGAGGCAGAGGAACAAGAGTTTCTTAAGGAGTATATGGATTGTTTTGCATTTATTTTGCACGATTTGGGAGTGTTGAAGGAGTAAGGGGTACAAATTCAGTAGACAGATGAAGCTCCAATTTATCGAAAGCCATACAAATATAGCGACGTGGAATGAAAGTTGATTCGCTCTCGTACAGAGGAATTGGTGGCTGCAGAGCTAGTGGAGCTGGCTCACCGAATTGTGAGTATGCATAGGCAACGGTTATGCCATCGAAGAAGAATATCTATGGTAATTGAATTGAAAAGTGGATGTGCGATGGTTATAAGAGGATTAATAAATTCACTAAGTGAGATCGTTATGTCATGCCAACGCCGGAGGAGAATTTCGAGGCCATTGGTCATGCCAAGGTATTTGGTACGTTGGATTTGCGCTCTAGATACCACAAGATAGGGCTAAGAGATGATGATAAGGAGAAGACGGCGTTTCAGGGCATGGATAAGTATAGGAAGGATCGGTTGTTTGAGTGGAAGTTCTTGCCATTTGGATTGAAGAATGTACGAGCAGAATTCTAGAGGGTTATCGACTGGGTATTCTCTGGCTTGAATTTTTTTAGATGCTATATCAATGATATTATTGTCTTCAGCAAGAACTGAAGGCAACATAGACTACACTTGATGGAGGTGTTTGCTAGATTAAGATTCCACGATTTGAAGCTGCATCCTGGTAAGTGCAAATTCTTTCTCAATTATATTGAATATTTAGGCCACATGATTTATCCAAGTGGATTGGATGTGGTAGCTAGCAAGGTAGAAGTGGTGATATCTATTCCTAGACCACGAGATGTTAGTAGGCTACGGGCATTCTTGGGATTGTGTAACTATAATGGAAAGTTTGTATAGACTTTCAGTCCTCTTGCAAAGCCATTGACCATGTTCACAAGGAATTATCAACCTTGGATCTGGGGAGATGAACAAGAGACGGCCTTTCAACAACTGAAGGATTGTTTGGCATTAGCACCAATACTTTGAAGGCCAATAGTTGGGAGGACTTATCAACTATACACAAATTGGAGGGCGTTGAGCATTGGCGCGGTGTTGACGCAAATGGATAGCGATGAGATAGTGTTTGTGATTGCGTATGCCAATTGGTTCAACAACAATGCGGAGGCTCGATATAGCTTGTATAAAGGGGAGTGCATGGCTGCCATGTAGACAATTGCCCATTTTAGGTGTTATCTTTACAATAACGAACTTTTATTGGTAACAAATCATCAATCGTTGAAGTGGTTGATAAAATTTGATAAACAAACATGGAAACTAGCACTTTGGGCCTTGATATTGATGGAGTATGACTTCAAGGTAGTTCATAGGGCGCGGTTGGTATATTGATGTTAAAAGAAGTAGAGAGATAAGTGCACAACCAAGTGAAAGACTGACAAAGTAGTACAAACAATGCTTGGAGTGAGATGTTGCCTTCTTTCAAAGGCCTTTACTTATATTACCACTTAATGGCGTCTAAAGTATCTTGCAAGTGGCTCCTCAAGCAACTTGCAAGTCCCTCTATGTCAAATCATGGCCACCCACTTGTCCTTGCTTATCCCATGCAAGATATGTGGGTTGGTCCTATCTCTTTGATCTTGCGCCATACATGTACCTCTTAAGTTCCTTTCACCTTGAAGCAACTTGCAAGTCCCTCTAAACCAACTCATAGCCACCCACTTGTCCTTGCTTATTCCATACAAGACATGTAGATTGGTCCTACCACTTTGACCTTGCGCGATACATATACCTCTCAAGTTCTTTTCACCTCTTACCCTTGTCTCTACATTTATTTTCCCCTCTAAATCTACCTCAATAATTATTTACAACGCCATAATAACTACGAGCAACAATTAACTCTTATATGTTGAACATGGATGCTGATGGTCTTAGCGCTGATCCAGTTTCAAACCAACAAGACTTCACAAACGCTAGATGGCACGGTGAGGGTGAGGCTCATCCGTTGCCAGTTTGGCATTGTTCGGCATTTTTAGGAGTGTTGGCAATGTATAGCGATCCCAGCGGGGAAGCTACTGTGGCCAGGGTAGATGAGGATGGAGGTAAGGAGTCTGGAGATGCCAGAGACATCATTGGAGACACGAATGTGATGTTATTTCTAAAGGATCGAGACATGGTCCGCTAAGGAGAGAGATCATGTCTTACAACGAGCCGAACGGTTTAAGTGGAAGAGGTCTCACCTTGTTAGAGTATGGCCGAACTATATGAAGAAGGTGGCATCGATTCCAACGGAGAGGGTGAAGCTAATCAAGCATGCACATGAGGATCTTGGACACTTTGGAGTGCGGAGGACCTATTGCTTGCTACAAATTTACTTTGGTGGTGGAGGATGCAATCACAAGTCCAAACGTTGGTTGCTTGGTGTATGGTGTGTGATTGTATGCCACCGTCCTTTAACGCTCGGATGCCACAATTGCAACCATTGCCAAATATGGGCTTAGAATACAGGTGGAGCTTGGATTTTACAAGACCATTTCCAGTGATACCTCGACACAACAAGTATGTATTAATAATCATTGAGTATTTTAAAAAAATAGATAGAGTTGGTGGCATTTCCTGACAAGTTCAATGAAGGGGCCGCTTTCTCTTTTCTTGATTGTGTCTTGAGTTGCTTTGGAGCTCCAACAGAGATACTCACAAACCAAGGGAGAGAATTCTTGGGTGAGTTTCAAACGTTGTGTGAGCAAGCGCTGATTGATCATTGCACTACTTTGAGGGATCACCTCGAAGCAGATGGATTGGCGGAGCGCATGGTGCAAACCGTCAATTGGGAGCTCTAGAAGTACAACTTGAAGAAGTGACATCACCAGGATTAGGATTTGCAGCTACCGTGGATAGCAATGGGCTATCGATTCAATAAACAAGCATCTTTGGCGTCTTTTTCACCTTATTATGTATTGTTTGGAAAACACCCGGTTTTACCATGGCCATTCAAGCAAATGCTCACACCGTGTTGGCTAACATGGACAATCCGGTCACGTGGGCTCAAGTGTGTGAGCAACGTCCAAATTTGTTCAAGACGGTGATGTCTATGGCATTAGAAAACCTCTCCATTGCTCAACATCAAGATATGTTATGCTATGCTACGATACGGGGAGGTGGTTATAGACCGCAAGTGCAGCGTTTCACACCTGGACACTATGTATATTTGCAGCAAGCAGCGCCCACCACCTTGGATGTGACAACGGGACGGATAATATTGAGAGTTTGTGAGGTGAACGGCTCATGTGTTAGTGTTGAAGGGTTGTGATGGAAAGATATGGAAGGATCTCACACGCAATTGCGCGCCTTGCCACTTACCACACATTGATGGAACTATACATCCTAGCCTCTCTTACACCTCTGTTGGATTACATTGTCCGTTATGTGGTAGTACCACACGGACAACCACAATGGTTATTTGTGACTTATGTTCTATGGGTTGGCATTTAGAATTCTTAACTCCACCCCTTTTGGAGGTACCAGTGGGTCAATGGTCTTGTCCAGAGTGTTTAGCACAGTTAGGGTTACGTAGAAAAAGTCTAGCATTTTAAATGTGCTAGAGGCAATTAACAACGGAGCTCTACTTGAGCGACGCTATCTTGTAAGCGGTGAGCGGCGAGCGGCGAGCAGTGAGCAAAAAAATTATATGAAAAGCTAAAAAGAAATGTTGTTTTTTTCTTTAAAATGTGTATTTCAGGGAAATTTCTATAGAAATGCAAATTTTGGAGACAATTTGTGAAAAAATTACTAAATTAAGAAAGTATCCTATGACCGTGGACACATGTGCCATTCAATATAAAAAAAAGATTGGGCCTTATTCTTGACCCGTCCATGGATTAGAATGTACATATTACATTTTTTTCTGGAAATGTCTACATTTGTAAGGGACATAGATCCAAATATAACCATCCAATTTATCAAATATAAATACTGCAATTATAGATTTTCAGCTGAAGAAATTACAAATAAAATAAACAAATACCAACTACTTATCAACGACATCACCGTTCTAGGATGGAAAGTCGACCGACTCATCGTTAACACATCTTGCACCCGTGCCACCACCTTTATTCCATCAATGACAAATTGACAATCATTGAAGAAAAATTCAAAAAATCCATTCAATATTTTAAAAAACATTCAAGAACATATACACTATTGCAATCCTCACTGGCCACATCATTGAAATTGATGGCCAATCCACCATAAATGGCTTCTTTGACCCTTTCATACATTGCCCAATTACATATGCACCAAACATTTATCTTTAATATGAAATCTTTCTTCTTACCAATATATCAGAGCCCGGTGTTCTATGATTCCCACACCTTACTTTAACGTCGCATTTCTCATGAGTATGAACATACAATGTTTGGCATTTTTGGGTCAATTTCTTCGACACGCGAACAATAAACCACTTCATGGATCACACACCAATTCCACACTAACGTTGTATGTAGAACTGTTGAATCTAGTCCATTGAGGGCCTCTTCTGTACTTGTTCGAGTCACTCTTGTTCCATCTTGTGGATTAGAGAAATTCACCGTATCCATTAAATGAAAATTGTGGCTGGATGTAGGAAGGCGTTCCCACTTGGTTTCGGACACTAGCCCTAAATCCGAAAAGAAATTGAAGAAAATTAAAAAAATTAGGCAAGAAGCTTGGTTTTAATAGCATAAATAGGTCCTAGGTAGAAATAAGGTTTCACTTCTCAGCCATCATCCTTAATCATGACAGCTCTTGTATTTTTTCGGAAATCCGGAAGCCGGAGTTTGGTGGAATCCGCAACCGGTCGGAACAGTCTGGATGATACCCGGATCCGGAAACCTCATCATGACCCCAACGAACATCCTTACATCATGCCGAATATAAAACGCGCCTAGCAAAGGAGGGCGCCACCATTTTTGGTTTGTCGTTCTTGTGCTCTCTCCTCTCTTTGCTCTTCTCTACCTCCCATCTTATGTTCCGTACTGCAGAAGTAGATTTTAGAAACGAGGGTTTTGGTGAGGTCTGTGCGTGGAGGTGCGTCGGGAAAGGTTGCAAGGCGCAAGCTGACCGAGAGGTGGAGCCAGATGGCAGGGAAGAAGGGCAAGACTCCAGCCGCCGGAACCCTATTGCTCCAGAAGGTGGCTCCTGAATTACCAACTTCCCAGGAGGAGCTTAGGGTTCACAAGAGTTACTTAGAGGTCATGGGCTGCAACGGCCTTCTGGGAGCGCCATGGGCCTTTCAAAGTGCAGCTATGGTGACGGAGCTCATCGGGAAGCCGCCAAACCAATACGACGGCCGCATTAGGGCTCATCCGAAAGAATGGACTACCGCAGCATGGAAGGAAACCTACAGCTTCCAGCAAGGGGAAGTGAAGGTGGCTGTGGGACTCCGTTCCCACATGGTGCCGGAAGTTAACCTTAAAATCCGGCAAAAACAAAAAAAACTAGTTAAATAGTTACGATAGTTTGTACCAGAATACAACCTATAGTCAACTTGTAAGAATAAAGATGGATGGATCCGGCTGCAAATCCTAATTGAGCCTAAAGCTGCTAAACGCAGAGCTGGAGTAGTTAATGGAATTCGGGGACAGTCTGTTATCTGGAACCGTCAGCCGGAGCTGTCACGATCAACTGTCATCATGAGCCATACTAACGGCCAGACTACTAGACGCTGTGGTTCGAGGGGGAACTCTTTCTCTTCATTTCTTCTTCGCGTATTGAGGTTCCGCTCCAGTGCTCTCTCTCTCTCTCTTCCATTCTCTCTCACTCTTGCGGATTTCTACACCGCTGGCTGTTACGGTTTGGAGCTTAGACTGTTAGAACAGACGAGCGTTCGTTAGGGAGGGTTTTGGTGAGGTTCGTGTGTGCACGGACAACGTTGAGAGATTGTGAGGAAGTAGGCAGGACTCATGAAGACGGTCCCCATGGCAAAGAAGAAGAGAACGGATAGAGATGGCCGCGGATGGAGAGACGAAGAGCTGACCGTTGCGCTCCCTCCTTTGACTCGAGTTACTCCGGACATCCCAGAGGACCTAGACGAGTATAATCTTCTGAAGGAGAGCCTAAAGACGATGGGGTGCAAAGGCTTGCTCGAGGTAGCGTGGGGCATCTGGAAGGAGGTTTAAGTCAAGGAGCTTGCGGGCACTCCGGACCCGAAGTACAAAAGGTTGTTGCGAGCCCATCTGGAGCTCTGGGGAGTTCCGGAATGGTCCCAGGCGTACGACTTCAAAGCCGGCCGCACAAAGGTGGTGGAACGGTGGGACGAGTTATTGGCGGACGAGTTTGACGGACAAGCCGACCCGAAGGAAGGCTACAACGTGCAAGATCTTCTGCACCGGGATGCCCAGCTCGTGCTAGGGTTTTTAAACCCTATCTTCCATCCGGAAAAGCCGAGACGGGTGGTGGCGAAGTGGGCATGTACTTTCCTTGGAGCACTCTGAGAAAAGATCGTCGTAGACTGGGGGACACTCATGACTGAAATGATCAACCAGCTGGTGGCTAACCTCCAGAAGGTGAGAAAATCGGCAACCCCCCTAGCTTCCTACGAGGTACATCTCTACAGCCACCACCAACAGCTCACTCCGGCAGAGGTGAAGCACTACGATGAAGTACTCAACATCGAGAAGTACAGCGGTGAAGAGTCGAAGGAAGAATCCGGAGGAAAGGAGCCCGTGCCGGGAGCAACAACCGCAGGTACTCCGGAAGGCAGGAGGACCCAGAAGAGACCTCGGGGGAAGGAGCCGGTGCCGGAGAGTCCGAACATACGCAGCTCCTCCGCATCGTCTGGAGCAGACAAGTCCGGACTGTGAGCGGAAACCAGCCGGAAGAGGAAGAAGATTGACCGGGAAGACTCCAAAGGTCAACTGAAGCAAATGGACAAACTCACGCGCGAGATCGGCTGTAGAGTTGGCCTCCTTAAGGACACCAAGTACATCATCACTACCAGCGTAGAACAAATCTTTCGGAGTCTGGACGTCGACCGGCTGGAGGACGCCATCAACAGGGTGGAGGAACTTCGGAGCAGGGAGACCGTCATAAAGGCGTTGCACCTTCAAATCTCCACCATGTACAAGGCCAGCACGGAGATGGAGAAGAAAGTAAAGCACTACCTTTAGGAGACAGCTATGGCGGTGGCGGCCCGGAAACAGGCAGAGGCAAAGGCCAATGCCTCCGCAGTTGCCCTAACGGAGGTCTAGAAGGCCTTGGAATTTCTGGTGGACGTGATCAACCAGAGCCAATTCTTCACCAAACTAGTGGAGAAGAAGGAGAAGGTGACGAGGGCCAACATCATCCGGTTTCTCCAGGATCAAGCAGGGAAGATGGGTCGGACCTGGGAGCAGATGAAGTTGCTGGTCGACAACATAACCCAGAGGCTTCCAGAAGCCCCAATCACACCAATACCGGACGGCGCCACGACCCCAGAACGAACCACGGCCCCTCCGGAACCACCATAGCCGGAGTACCTCAGCGAATCCGGAGTCTCCCGACACTCCGTTACTTCGGACACCAGCGGAGGGTATCGTACCTTCCAATCTAAGTACGAGTGAGATACTGAAGAAGCTGCGGGATCTGCTACCGCCACCCAACATGCGCTTGCCAGATCCTCCGGCAGAAGACGATCTCCCGCCACCACCGAAGTCCGTGTCCCGGAGATTGGCACCCGGACCGAGGAGTCCTTCCGGAAGCTACTGGGACATGGTCCAGGAGACCTGGTCAACTTCGGAGACGAAACCATTAGCACCTCATGTTCCGGAAGGTTCACCAGAGCAGCCACCTCCACCTCCGGACTCCGGGACTCCGTGGCTAGGGTTTCTCTACCGACCCAACCGTCGACCCGGAAGACCAACCTTTCGCCGACAACATCAAAGAAAGTGAAGGGCAAGTAGCGAGCTCCGGTGGAGATCTCTTTCTCTCGCAAGACTGGAAGAATGCGGGGGCCGAGTGCACCGACTTAGGTTAGTTTAGGTGTAGTCTTCTTTTTTGGGTCTAGATTCTGGATCAGCAGCGATTAACAATGGGGCCCCAAGAACACCCAGCTATTGACGGAATTGATCGCCCGTTTTTGTAGTCAGAATGAGGATTCCGGAGCCGGAAACTTTTCCGAGATTTTAGGATCTGAGATCCGATCTAGAAGATTTCCGGATTTCTTGGATCTTTTAGATAAGATCTAGCGGCTTTTCCGCAGGAGTAGCTAGGCGGAAAGCTAAGGTTAGAAGGGACTTATTTAGTACTTAGTAGTGAGGTTTTGGAGAAAACCTTTCATCTTTTCCTTCTCGCTCTAAATACATTTCAAACCTAATTACCTGTTTTGCTTCCTTGTATACTTTGGTGTGGAGTGTAGACTTTGTGTGAGACAAATCCGTTCTTGTGCGTGGTTGTATGAGAATTCTTCCGGAAAGCAGAGTGGTAACCTTGTGCGTTAGAGGGAAAACCGGTTAGGAATCGTATCGGGAGATCGCCTGGGAGAGCTAGAGGGCTATTGCAGAGATGTGCTTGGTAGACTCCACAGTCCAGAAGTAGCCAGGAGGGGAAGAGATGAACTGTAGAGGTGTTCCTGGTAATCTCTAGGAAACGGAAGTATCCTTGTTAACCTGGATTCTGGTGAAGGCCGGAGTTCGCTTCAAAGATAGGAAAAAAGCTCGATGCGTAGGTCCAGACGGAATACCCTTGACGAGTGGTAACCTCCACTCCGGAGAAGTACAATCATACTTACCGGAATGTCGTTGTAGTCCGGATTTGACTCTGTGTGACCGCATCTAGAGGCCATCCGGGTGTCGTGAGAGTCTAAGTCTTGCAACATCAATCAAATCACAGGTTAGCAAAGTAGGAGAGTGGTGTTCGGTCATTATAAGTTTGAGACAGTGGCTGCCTAGCCACTTTAAGTCACAGGGCAGTGGAAAATCCAGCCACTTATACAAAACAGGATCAGTGGACTTCGGCCACTCGCTTAAAAACTCCAGGAGACTCTTTGAGGAGGAACAGAGACAAATCAAGTTACCCTCCGGACTTCCAGAAACTACTTTCCGGAAACCGTTGTACAAAATCCGGACTTCGAAAGGATCCGGATCCACCATACATAAGTAAAGAATATAGCTAACCTTTGAATGATTGTTGTGATAGTTTAGTAATTGGGAGTATTTGGAAAAGAACATTAGGTCTCTGTGGGAACAAAACCGGAGTTGTTACTTTGGAAGCATTTAGTGATGATTAGGTGCATTCCGGAGGAATATTGTCTCTACAAACTGCAACAGTGGCTGAGCACAACGACGACTTCCTAAAGGGGAATTTCTGCGGAATGCCAACCCAAAGGACAGATATGTCTTCGGATATCTCAAGGATCCAGACGCTAGGTTAGTAATTGCCTTTTTGAACCCCATTTTCCATCCGGAAAAGCCGAAGAGGGTAGTTGCCAAGTTAGCTAGTCTGTTCCTAGGGGCAATGAGGGGGAAGCATACGGTAGATCAAGCGGCCCTAACGGGAGACCAGGTCGACCGGAAGGTCAAGAACATTCAGAAGGTGAGGAAGACGGCAACGCCCCTTTCCACATACGTGGCGCATCTGTACGCCAAGAAGAAGGTGCTGAGTCCGAAGGAACATGATGAATTTGACAAGCTTCTTAGTATCCAATCTTACAGCGCGTGGGAGACAAAGGACGAGAAGGAGGACTCTGAAGAGACGGAGTCACCACCATCATCCCCGCTTGTCACTAGGAAAACCCAAAAGCGGAGCAGGTCAGTCTAGAAGACTGCGGAACCCGCAAGTACAAGCCAGGCTCCGGAGGAGAGGGCGACGTAGACCCTGGCCGAGTTACCACCCTCCGGAGCGCAACCAGCCAAATCTGACCACACCGCATTAAAAACTTGGACCAACTTTTTCCTCAGCAATGATCGGCCGCATATCGGAAGATATTTTGGAGCACTGTCACCTTGTGGTCTGGCGAGCGAGGATTGAGGATGGGGAGATGACGGATTGGACGGCCATGATAATGGCCATTATGGAAGAGGTGGGGACAAACAACTCCGTGGATCTCCTCCCACATTTTAAAGAGCTGACGGCCAAAGAAGGCCTCCTCCGGTTGCAGGAGGAGCAACAAACCATCCTCACCCAAACCAATGTCCGGCTCTGGAAACGGGTGGAGCAGGCGGAAGTTGCTGAGGAAGGGCCCCCAAAGGCAAGAGACGAAGCGGAAGCAAAGGTTTATGCTTCCGCCCACGCCTTGACAGAGGTTCACACCGCCCTCGACTTTCCAGTGGACACCGTCAACAGGGCTCTATTTAACACCGACAATCTGGAGAAGGACGAGAAACTCAACCAAGGACAAATCATCCGGTTCCTCTTCGAGCACAACCGGAAGATGGAGGAGACTTGGAGCAAGATGCAAGAGTTGGTGAAAAATCTGATCCCGGCAGCTGCAAAGGCATCTGAGACCCAAGTTTCGGAGGATGCACTTGCAATGCCGGCAAGGGCCGGGCCATCCGGACCTCCCCCCGGACCGCTAGAGCAAGGTACCCTTCCCCAAGACAGAGACCCTCCAGAAGTGGCAGAGCGTCATGCCGGAAAGACTCTGGCAGGAAACCCCTCTTCCTTTCCAGATTCTGTTGGAGTCTCCCGCCCCAGTTCAACAACGAGCGACTCCTCCACCTCACGGCCGAGCGATGACCGACATGGATATCAGTCCGAATGGAAGTTTTTGAGACCTTCCCGACACTCAAGTCTGGTCACCCTCACCACAGACCGGAGCACCAACAGCTGGAGACCCGGAACCCTCTTCCGGTTAGAAGAACAAGGAGCCACAGTCCACTCTGGAGGAGCCACAGACCGATACGACAACAGAAGGGGTAACCCCTAGGCGTAGAAGTCTTAGGAAGAAAAGTCAAATTACTCCATAGTTAGAATTTTTAGTTAGCTAGGTTTAGTAGCAATTAACAATGGGGCTCAGGATTGCACCCGCGTGCCAAATCCTAGGCTAAAAAATTCCATAAAGTGACTTATTAGTTAGGAGCGGAAAAATCGGATCTCAAATCCATAAATTTCGGATCTGAGATTTGAATTCTGGATTTTCAGGGATAAGATCTTTTTACTTTTAGAATAAGATTTACCGGATTTTGCGCGGATAAGGTAGACTCTAGATTTAGAGAAACTTATTTAGTACTTAGTAAATGAGTTTTAGGTAGCTCATCATCTTGTCTTCTCTTGCCGAGAGCGTTTTCTATTGAGCACGGTTTTGCTATCTCAAAACTTGTGGTGATTGAGTGTACTCTTGTCAGGAACAGATCCATTGTGGTTGGAGTATGGTGATTTAAGTTCTTATGTGTTGAGTGTTGAAGTAGTTGTACTTTGAACAACCGGTTGGGACTTGCATTGGGAGAGCGCCCGGAAGAGTTGAAGGAGGAGTTAGGTAGAGACTTGACCGCCTACATAGTCCGGAAGTAGCCAAGAGGAGAAGAGACGTATTGCAGATGGTGTGCCTGGTATTCTCTAGGGCACAAAATATCCGTGTGAACCCGGATTCCGGTTGAGGCCAATATATCCCCCTACGATAGAAAAAAAGCCCGATGATTATGTCTAGAAGGAAGTTTACTTACTAATTGTAAAACTCATTCAGTAGAACCACTGTAGTTCCAACCGGAATGTTGTTGTAGTCTGGATTCACCTCTGCATGACCGCATCTAGATGGCCATTCGGATAATGTGAGAGTGTAGGTCCGACTTCGACAAACGTCCACCAGTTAGCGGAGTAGGGAGAGTGGGTGTCTAGCCACATTAAGTCACAAGAGAGTGGAGAATCCGGCCACTTACACAAAACAGGATCAGTGGCCTCCCGGTCACTTGTTTAAATCGTCTGGAAGACTCTCTGAGGAGGTACAGAGATAAATCAAACTACCCTCTGGCTGTCCGGAAACTAGTTCCGTAAGCCATTGTTAGAACTCCAAAATCCGGAAGGATCCGGATAGTGAGTCAAAGAGTGAGTAGGAAAGCTGACTTGTGGAGTAGTATTTGTTAGTTAGTGTTGTAGTTCGTAGAGTGAGTATTCCTCCGGATAGCACTTAGTTGTAACTAAATGTACCCCAAAAGTATCCGCTCTAAATTTGTTCCCGAAGAGACCTATAGTTTCTTTCCTAAATGATAAGTACAAACTAATCAACTACCACACTCTTAACTATTAGTTAGTTTTCCTACTCCTTTGATCTACCATCCGAATCCTTCTGGATCTCGGAGTTCCGTCACTCAGTTTCCGGATCCTTCCAAAGTCCGGATAACTTCAGGCGGAGCCTCTTCCAAAGTTTTTAAGCTAGTGGCCGAGTGCCACTGATCATGTTTTGTGTAAGTGGCTAGATTCCCCACTACCTTGTGACTTAAAGTGGCTAGACACCCACTGCCCCAAAACTTATAGTGGCTGGACACCCACTCTACCTACTCCGCTAACCAATGGTGGATTTGTTGTGCTAGACCTACTCTCTCACATCATCCAGATGGCCTTCCAGGCTTCCCGATGCGGTCACACAGAGGTTGATCCGGGCTACAACGACATTCTGGTTGATACTAAAGTAGTTCTACTGAATGAGTGTTACTGGTTTGCAAATAGACTTCCTTTTCGACATACACATCACGCTTTTTCCTCTACTGTAAGGGGAAATTTGGGCCTCAACCGGGATCCGGGTTCACACGGTTATTTGGTGCCCTAAGAGCTACCAGGCCCACCCCTGCAGTACACTCCTTCCCCCTCCTGGCTACTTTCGGCCCCAGTGGCTTGTCAGGTCTTTAGCTAACCTCCCCTACAGCTCTTCCAGGCGATCTCCCAACGTAAGTTCCAACCGGTTGTCCTAGATGCAACTCTTGCAACATTTATACATAAAAATTTAAATCACAATATACCAACCACAACGGATCCGCTCCTTCACAACAAAGTAGACTCAATCACCATAAGTTTCAAGAAGAGAAATTATGATAGACGGAAAACACTCTTCATGAGAGAAAACAAGATGATGAGCTGACTAAAGCTCATCTATTAAGTACTAACTAAACTCTTGAATAGAAAAAGTCTACCTTATCCGCTTGAAATCTAGGAAATCTTATCTCTAAAAGTACAAAGATCTTATTCCTAGAAATCTGAATTTCAAAACTCAGATCCGAAATTTATAGATCTGAGATCCAATTTTTTTGCTTCTAATTAATAAACTAATTTAGGGTAATTTGTAGCCTATGGTTAGGTAGCCGGGTACAACCCTGAGTAACGTGGTTCTTCTTCCTAAGACTCTTACGCCTAGGGGTTACCTCTTCTGCTGTTGTACTCGCTTCCGGCCATTCCGGAGTATCAGCCGGTGGCTTTGGCGTAGACTCGGGCGCCTTCTCCTTTGGTCCAGAAGGCGTTTCCAAATCATGTGCTCTTGATGTGACGGCTAGTGAAGCAGTTGACCAGACTCGAAGGTCACGTAGGTCTCAAAAGCTTCCACTGGGCTGACATCCATGGCAGTTGCAGCTGGGCTTCAAGGTGGAGGGATCATCTTCAGTTGAACTGGAGAGGGAGACTCCGACGGAATCTGGAAGGGCAGAGGGGATTCCTGTGAGAAACCTCCCGGTATGGTACTCTACCACTTTTGCAGGGTCTCCGTGCTTGGGAAGGGTATTCCACTCCAGTTTATTGGAGAGGCTAAATCTAGAGTCCCTATGAGGTCATCGAAGTCTTTGGTCGGCGTCTGTGGTGTTCCGGCTACAGGTCCGGATGGAGATCTGGATGTAGGTCCGGATGGAGTTCCAGATGGCCTTGCTCTGGCCGGTGTCGCAAGTGTTGCCTCTGGAACTGGGACAACAGGAGCCTTTGGAATTGCGCAAGTCAGGTTCTTCACCAGCTCCTACATCTTGCTCCAGGTCTCCTCCATATTTCGACTGTGATCTAAGAGAAACCCGATGATCTGCCCCCTGTTGAGTTTCTCATTCTTCTCCAGGCTCTCAGTGTAGAGGAGATCCCGATTGACGGTGTCTACCGGAAAGTTGAGGGCGGCGCAAACCTTTGTCAAGGCCTGGATGGTGGTCCGGAACTTTGCTTCTGCCTCGGCTCTCGCTTGCTAGGCCGCTTCTCGCGCAGCCTCTGCCTGCTCCACTCGCTTCCAGAGCCATATGATGGTCTAGGTGAGAGTGGTTTTCTCCTGCTCTAGCTTCTGGACCCAGTCCTCTTTGGCCTTTAGTTGTTGGAGTCGCGGAAGGAGATCCACGGAATTGTTTGTCCCCACTTCTTCCATGATAGCTATGATCATGGCTGTCCGTTCTCGGATCTCTCCTACCTGGATCCTTATCCGCCATACTATATGCCAGCAGAGCTCCAAAACGTCCGCCAGAATGTTGACGGTCATGGTCGCAGCAAAATTCGGCCCCGCTCTACTCCGATGCTGTAGGGTTTGGCCGTTGGTGCTTCGGAGGGTGGCACCTTGGTCGGGCTTTGAGTCTCCATCTCTACCGGAGGCTGGCTCGGACCTACGGCTGCCAAATCCTTCTGAACAAATCGGCTCCGCTTCCGCAATCTCCTGGTGATGAGTGAAGATGACAACATTTGCGACTCCGAGTCCTTTGAAACCTCCTGCTCATCGTCCGCCTCCAACCCCCCATACGACTGAATACTGAGCAGCTTGTCATATTCAACCTTGAATCTCCTCCGGACTCAGCATCTTCCTCTAGGCATACATATGCGCCACATAGGTCGAGAGGGGCGTCGTTGTCTTTCAGGCCTTAGAAAGATTCTTGATCATCCGTTTTATCTGATCCCCCATCAAGGCTCCCCAGTCTACCGTGTGTTGCCCTGTCATTGCTACCAAGATTAGACTAGCTAGTTTGGCCACTATCCTCTTGGGTTTCTCCGGGTAGAAGATAGGGTTTAGGAATGCAACAACTAACCTAGCATCCGGATGTGTGAGGTCGCTGAGCACGTACTCGTCCTCAGGGTTAGCCTTCGACAAAAACTCGCCCTTCAGCACGTTGTCGTCACGCTCCGCCACCTTGACTACCCCCGACCAAAGACTATAGGCGTCTCTCCAGATCGCAGTGGTCTAGCCTTCCGGATGCAACCGGATGTGTCCGTCATACTAGTTCAGCGGCTTCCCCACGAGCTTCGCCACCATCACTTCACACTCGAATGCCCACCGCGCTCCGAGAAGGCCGTTACATTCCATCACCTCCAAGTAGCTCTCCAAAACCCTAAATTCTTCTTCGGAGGTTGGCCACTCCGGCGCCACCTTCTGGAGTAGCAGGTTTCCTACGGCTGGAGCCTTGCCCTTCTTCCCCGCTATCCGGACCCACCTCTCGGTGTGCTTGCGTCCTCGCAATTGTGTTCGAGCCCTGCAGGCACTGACCTCACCAAGTCTCTCGCTTCTATACTATTTCTGTACTATAGAATCACAAGAAGACAAGATGCGGAGGAATAGAAGAGAGCAGAGAGCGTAGAAAACGACAACCTAGAATAATGGCGCCCTCTGCTGGCAGACGCGTTATATATCTAACGCGATGTACGGATACCGTTGGTAGCCATGATGACCGTTCCGGATCCGAATATTGTCCGGTCCGGAACAGCCGGTTCCGGACGCCACCGTACTTCAGTTACCGGACTTCCGAAAAAGTGCCGGAACTGTCCCTTTTAAGGATGCCGGATTTGCCATGAAACCTTATTTTTACTAAGGACCTATTTATGCTAATAAGGCAAGGCTAACTACCTAATTTTTTTAATTTACTCCCATTTCTTTCTGGATTTAGTGTTTGGGTCCAGAAGCGAGTGGGAACGCCTTCTCACATTTAGCTTTATCTATCAATTAGGAAAGGAACAATAGGTCTCTGTCAAAACAAACTTGGATCTCTTTACTTTGGAAGCATTTGGTGACGATTGAGTGCGTTCCAAAGGAATACTGACCCTACAACTTGCAACACTTGATATGAGGAGCATGTCAAGCTTGCGTTTGGTAGACTTAAAGATCTCCGCACGTTTTAGTCTACATGTCTTGGATAGCCCTAGGAAAGTATTTAACAACTTTTGCAATAAATCTGGAGTCACCTAAACATTGTATGGATCGCTACCAAAGCGTACCTATGTTGTGACTTTTTTCATTGTGCCACATTTTAACCAGGCTCAATATGAAGTGATTTTTGTGAAAGCTCGGATGATATTGTCCATGGTAGCTGCATACAAACACCTCATGGTGGTTTCAAATTTTACGAGGCAGTGATGATAGAATGTATCTAAAAGGCTGAAAGATAGCATGGCTACTCTTTCATCAAGCGTGAGATCTTGCAAGGACACAACAATTCTTATGTAAATTTTAATTAGATTTCTAAATAGTTTTCAATTTACAACTCAATCAAGACCATGCATTCCTACCTCACCCTAGAGTGTAGCAATTACCGATATGTTTAATGTAGCATTTTTGTTTACCATAAGTGAATTTAGGAATGAATTCTGCCTTACCTTGTGGCCGGACTTTGAACGTCCATATCTTTTGCTTTATGGCTCCGAATTCAACGTTTTTTGGCTTAAACAGGATCAACACCTTCTTGTTACCTTATTTAAACCACTTAGGCCCATATTCAGACCAGGACGCGACCCCCACAGCAGCCTACAGCAGGCAGACCCCCTTCGAGACTTCAGAACTTCGTTCAACCTTAGCTTCGTGTTAATCACTCCGAATTCAACGTTCTTACCTTCAGTTCTTACTAGTTTTTCGTGCTTAACACAATGGAGCTACACAATCAATCAACCGGCTTAACCAAGGACTCACAGGCGTGCGACCAGTAGTACAATTACTCACCACATACACTCACATGGATCATGCACTTGACTCACGACCCATACAATCACATGCACACATCAACACATGTACTCATACATGACCATGTTGCTCATGGACGAACCGTCATGCAAGCACCTTTACCGATTCGTTAATCTTTTTTTTTCTTTCTTAGTTTAAGAACAATTTTAGGTTTAGGATACCCTAATCATGTTCAATTTTTCTACAGCGCTTCCACACGATTTTTTTAGGACTATAAATTGTGTCCCTCCACTAAGGTATGCAACAATTGCAACACAATCACGTTAACAATAATGAGATTAAACAAGTTGAGGAAGGGGCTCCCTGATCCGAAATTGCGATTCACCCTCTGCCTTGGTGTTCGTGATCTTCTTCTCTCTGCAGCAGCAGCTCCTCGCGGTGTTCATGATCTTCGTGTCATGATCTTCTTCTCTCTTCAGCTCCTCGCGGTGTTCGCGATCATCTTCTCTCTGCAGCAACAGCTCCTCGCAGTGTTCGTGATCTTCTTCTCTCTACAGCAGCAGCTCGTCGCGGTGTTTGTGATCTTCATGTCGTGCTCTTCTTCTCTCTTCAGCTCCTCGCGTCTAACCTAATCACCTCTTGACACCAGCCGGGGCTTCCGGCTTCCTTCCTACTTCTCTCGACCATGGTCCTCCTCTCGCACTCTCTTCCCCGATTCTCTCTCCCTAATCTGGTCTTGTCCTTTATTTCCTCAACCTCCTTCAAATGAGCTCCCTGGTGGGGATAACCCCCTAGGCAACTTGCTCCCTTGCGTTCCCTTGCTCGTTCCCCTCATTCGGGCACGCTTAAGCCACCATCTTGGCTGCCACCATTAATGACCTACTAAAAAACCTTAATCTACATACTAAATCCTTCCAAGCCACCCTTGCAACAACTAGAGAGGTGCCTTCACTAACCTAAGAATACTCCACTAATAACTAACCCCTTGTCCCATGTCGTGCACATGGTCAATAAATAATTGAGGCCCTTTAACTAATTCAAGGGTTCTAATTCCACCTAAATCTACCTAACCTTGAACCGCCCTCGCATGGGACTACTTTTAATTAATTAGTGATTGGTGGAGGCTTTTGCCTCAAGCCATTTTAGCTTCTCTTAGTTAATTTTTAATAGGCTTTACAAGCGTCATTCTTTTTTCTTCCCCATCACCATAATTCTTCATTCTCTTTCTCATATCACCCCTTTCAATTGTGTCAAAACACCGGGGTTACTTGTGGTCTCCAAATTGGTAGGAGGTCATTCTTTTTTTCATTCTTTTCTTTTTGTCATTCCCATTGTTTTTATTCTTAACCTTTATTTTTTCCACTCTGTTTATTTTTTGGTTAACCATATAAAAATCTTGATTGCCATAATATGGCTTTTAAATTGAGAATTGGTAGGTTAGAAGGCCAATTGGCCATTCTAGCAAAAAATCATAAGTCAATTCAATAGTTTAACCCATTTCACTACTTCCTAACATCAATGTGTGAGTTGTTTGACCCTTTTGTCATCGTGAGCCGATTTTGGGGCTCACACATACCTTGCACATGGGAATGTGTTGACTCTAGGTACTTGAGAGAATGTTATTGTTGGTGCCTTGTTGCAGGCATATAGTTTAATGGAATAAAAATGTTCGTTTTTTATTTTCAATAGGAACGTCCTTATTGCTACTACCATAAAATTGCTACATGGCATGCCAGCTAAATAGCCTTAAATATGAAATTAAACCCAAAAATTTATTAAAAAATATCAGCTATCTTAATTATCATCGAAACACAGAATTTGTTTGCCTCTGTTATTACTCTGTTGAGATAATCTGAGTCAATTTATCAATTTCATTTTTCGAAAAAAAAATTCCCTAAGAGTATACATGTATTTTCAGCTTTTTCCAACCTTTTGAGTGGCCCAAAGAAAGCTTTTGGATCCAAAACTCCCCTTTGAGCTAGTGAAAAACTTAGAAATTTTAGAAACATTGTTTGATAAACCAAAATGAATATGAAATAAAATCCAAAAAAATCTTCAAAAATAATATTCATCTTCACTTTCTTACCTTTCACCTTCGAGTAAATTTTCTTTGTAAAATATAAATTTTATTTTGGGGATTTTTTGTTGTTGCTAGATTGGGATCTTTCAAGATTTTCGAAATTTTTTAGGGCCCCCAAAATGAGCCTCGGATCCAAGGGCCATCTTTGGGGCACTCCACAACTTTCCAAAAATTAAAAATTATGCCTTGATTTCCAAAAAAAATTAGAAAATAAATAAATAAATATAAAAATCATAAATTTTGTTGTGCTTCTATTGTTTTTTTTTACAAAATTTCACTTAATTTCTTATATGCCGGAACACGGTTGTTGCAAGTGCATCCCCTTGAGTGTTTTAAGTGGCCAAAACACCCCAAGTGGTGACTGGTGTATTGTTCCAGGGATTCAAGTGAAGTTTGCTAGATTGGGACAATCCGGTTATGACTCCTTCCTAAACTTCCTCTTAATCTTCTTATCCAATCAGGCTTAATCCGGTTATTTCACCTTCTTGGTTATCCGAACTGCCCTTCCTAACTTTCCCATTTCTAGTTTTGAATCCGGATCCGGTAATATCCAACCACACACACACACAACAGTAATCAGCTCTAGTTTTCCCTCATGGCATTAGCTATCGGAGGACGCGTCCTATTTGGAGAGGGACGGTGTGCAAAACTCTCCCCTCGTAGATTAGAGTGCCGAAAGACTCCTCTATCAATCCTGACATCCTCTACACTTGACAAACACGCGCACGAGGGTGGTGTCTACCTCCTCACAACTACCGGAATGATACCCGACAGCCGGTCACGCAAAAAGTATTCCAACCCTCCGCTTACTACAACGACGGGAATCCTAGAATATCCGGATCCGGTTATGACCAGTGACGATTTCTAACCTTTTCACAAAATCCCGTAGAAACCAGGATCCCTCACCTTTTCCTCTCCACCCGATTCAGGCTTCACGAAGGTTACACAACCATTCGGAATGGGGTACGTCCGTGACAAGGACCACTTCGGAGCTCACACAAACTAGGATAGATAGGTGTCAAGATAGAAAGACACAAAACTAACATTAAAAGTGGGCAGCGCATCTCATACAACCATAGGAAACAAAGGCCTGTAGTTGGGTGCTTGCAAACCCCCTTCCTAACACTAAGATAACGGGAACCGGATTCTAGCTACAGTTGCGGCCTCGCAAGGCGTCCGACCTACACACCAAAATCCTAAGCTGCCCGAGTCCGTAATCTTTTCCGCTCTTACAATTAGGTCAACCAGCAAGACCCTAATCGCCTTGAAACTAACAACTAAATATCCTCCCTTTGGAAATCAAAACACAAAATCCAAGAACCCATGATCAAAATGGGTACTGACACTTGTCCACCACTTCCTAACTAACCCCGACCAGATCCGAAAGTTACGGATCCGATCCACCTTTTCCGGAACACCTTTCAAATCCAAGTAAAACCTTAATAATTGGGTCATCTCTGTGACCGTTTAACTCTACTTCTAGACTCCTAACCTCCTATGGCTAGTTTGTTGTGCACAAAGCAGGGGAGCTATCCTACGCCTTATCTTCCTAATCTTGGCCTTTGTCTTCCTCTAAAGAGTCTGAGAGTCTTACCATTGATGTCCCAACTTGTGGCGAAGCCGGTTCCTCCTCTTTGACCTTGTCCTCCAGCTTCTGCACTTTGATCCGATGGCTCGCAGGGGTCCTTTCCTCCGCCTCCCGAGTGATGGTTCGCAAAGCCGACCGGGTTTGCCGCATAGGAGTACCTTCTCAGAAACAAACAGGGTCCGCCTCTTGGAGACTCGCGAATCCGGTGTGTCGATCTCCACCTTACTCGTCTTCCCCTACTAAACCCTCGTCTTTAGCTGAGACAACGGTGGGAGCACGTCCTTCCGCTTCTTGGGTTCCGGACCCGGAATGCGGAATCCGGCTTTTGGATCCGAAACCGCCAGCACTACCGGAAGTGCCTCCGTTGGTTTGGAATCCGGAGACACCTTCTGCTTACCTTTCTCAACATCCCGGAAGATCCCTGCGCGAATCTTCCGGCACTCCTCCAGCACCTTCTCCATTTTGGAGTGGTACTCCACCAATACTCCGACGAGCTTCTTCGCCACCGGGCCGTCCAGCTTCCGGGCCTCATCGAATCTGGCGTCAAACAAGTTCGCTTTCAGCAACACGTCTCTTGGCTACTGCACAAACTTTGTTACCCGGGTAAGAGCGAGTGCCGAATCATTGGCCTTACCCATCGCTACGGTCAGCTCCGTCTCCTTCTAGCTCAAGGTCATCTTCATCTTCCGGTTCCGATTTTCCATGGAGACGAGTCGAGCCTCCAGCTCCTGTACGTTCTGGGATTGCAGGTTCCTCTCCAGGTATCCACAAAGCTCGTCAGCTCCTACATCTCCCGCAATCCGGCATGCCTCAGCCAAGATGACCTCGATCCGCTCGTAAGTCTCCTTCGCCTTTTCGTATCCTTCCGCAATCAAGTCGAAAGGATCCTCCTCTTCCCTTCCCTTGTTGACCTTCTTCCGGCGGATGGCAGGGGTTGTGTTGCTCCTTTCCGTCTGCTTCCTCTTCTTCCTCGGACTAACTGTCGTTGGCGGGACGTAGTCGGAGGAGGAATCCGAGTCCGAATCCAAATCCGAATCCAAATCCGGTGTGCGCTCGGATTCTGCATCCGGTTTCGTGTCTTCCCAACTGAGGGAAGCCGTTCCCACTTACTTCCGGAACTTAACACCAAATCCGGAAGAAAGTAAAGAATTTTTTTTTAAAATTAGGTAGTTAGTCGGCCATAAGAGCATAAGTAGTTCATAGAACGGAATAAGATTTTAGTGCCGTGCCGGAATCCCTAATGGAGGTAGTTAGAGCACCCTTCCCGGAAGTTGCAAAACCGGAGGACGGTTACAGCCGGACCCGGAAATGCCATCATGACGCGTAACGGTTTTCCGTACAAGGGCGTCAGATACAAAACGTCACTGGCAGCCCTGCGCGCCAATCTTTTAGGGTTTCCAGCAGTCTCCTTCTCCTTCCGATCCGCGCATTCTCTTAGGGTTTCACATCCGGCCTTTGTGAAAGACGGTAGCAGAGAATTAGGGTAGCACGAGAGACTTGGTGAGGTCAGTGCGTGCAAGATTTCTGGACACCATTGCGAGGCGCAAGTTCACAAAGAGGTGGGCACGGATGGCGGACAAGAAGGGCAAGGCTCCGGCTACCGAAACCCTGGTGCTGCAGAAGGTGACTCCGGAGATTCCGAAGCCGGTCAAGACCTGCCAAGTATTAGAGAGCTTTCTCGAGATCATGGGTTGTGAAGGTCTTTTAGCGACACCATGGGCCTTCCAGAGCGAAACGATGATGACGGAGTTCCTGGGAGAGCCACCAAGCCAGTACGCGCAGAAGGTCAGGGCGCATCCGGAGGTCTGGACCACAACACTCTAGAGAGACACCTACGAGTTCCGGGCAGGGACGATCAAGGTGGCGGAGCGTGACGACGCCATCCTGAAGGGCGAGTTCCGCGCGAAGGCTAACCCTAAAGACGGTTACGTCCTCGGCGACCTCACCGATCCGAATGCCAGGTTAGTAATGGCGTTCTTCAACCCCATTTTCCATTCCGAGAAGCCTAAATGGATAGTGGCCAAGCTAGCTACACTGATCCTGGGCTCGATGAGAGGAAAGTTGTCCGTCGACTCGGCGGCCATCATGGACGAGCAGATCGATAGAATGGTGAAGAACCTGCCGAAAGCCCGGAAAACCCCATCCCCCCTTTCCACCTACCTGGCTCACATGTACGCAAAGCAGAAGATGTTGAGTCCGGATGAGCAGGCTGAGTACGATAGCCTGCTCACCATTCAGTCATACGGAGGGATGGAAACATATGAGGAACCGGATAAATCGACGGACTCTGACACGGAGAAGTCGTCATCCCCCCTCATCCTTCGAAGACCGAACCGGAAGCGGAGTCGTTCGGTGCAGAGGACTCCAGAAACCCCCGGAGCATGCCGGCCCATGTCAACAATTCCGGCTCAGAGCCCAACCGCACCACCACCAGCCACACTGAAAACGGCACCGGAAGACGACCGATTCACGACCGGATCCGAGCCAGGACCTACATTTGTTCCAGCCATCACTGGCGACATACCGATGGACATTCACGAGCTCTGCAGACACATTGTCTGGCGGACCAGAATCCAGGAAGGAGAAATCCGGGAGAGGCAAGCCATGATCATGGCCGTCTTGGAGGCAGTAGGACTGGAGGACACCACTCACCTCATCGCTGAGCTCAGGGAGATGAAGGAGAAGCACGGTTTTGTCACCAGACTGGAGCAGGAGAACGCCACTATAACCAAGATCAACACCCGGCTCTGGGGTCAGGTCCGGCAGGCGAAAGCTGCACGGGATGCAGCGCAGCATGCCCGAGTGGTGGCAGAAACGAAGGTCCGGGCAGCCTCTCAGACATTGACCGATATCCGCACGGCGTTGGACTTCTTGATGGATACGGTCAACCGGGCGTTGCTCTACACAGAGAGCTTGGAGAAGAACGAGAAGCTCAACAGCGGGCAGATCATCCGGTTCCTGGTGGATCACAGCTGGAAAATGGAGAGCACTTGGACCAAGATGTAGGAGCTAGCGAGGGATCTCGTGGCGGCAACCTCAACAGTACCAGAACCTCCACCTCCATTTTCGGCACCTCTTGTCCGAGACGCGGCTGGACCATTTGGACCCACTGCCGGACCGTCCGGAACCGTTGCAGGTCCATCCGGATTACCATCCGGACCGGCAGCTACTTCCCCGCCCCAACCTCCGGCCGGCTCTTCACCCAGACCTGCAGCTGGAACGCTGAAGTCACTCACCGGAGAGTTCAATGACCTCGTAGGAACGCCAGATTTTAGCTCTCCTATGAGTTGGAATGGGGTAGCCTTTTGAAGCACGGAGAGTATGCAGAAGTGGGAACAAGTGCCAGGGAATCAGGCAGTACCCCCGCTGCCCTTCCGAATTCCCTCGCAATCTCCATCTCCGGGGCCACCACTGACGAACCTTTTGTCCGGAAGTTCAGCAGCGACACCCATGGTGGTCAGCCCCAGTGGTAGCTTCCGGGACGTTCTGGACGGCGAAGACCGAGCAGACGTACCACCCGGCCGGATTGTAACCACAAAGGATCCGGATGCACCATCCGGACCAGGGATGCCGAAAATGACCTCCTTACCGGAGCCACCAGCATCCATTCCGGCACAATCCGAGGCCGGCACCGCACCAACAGAGGTTACCCCTTCACGCCGTAGCAGTAGGAGGCGGAACCAGGTTACTCCGTAGATTAGAATCTTTAGGGCTAAAGTTTGATAGCGATTAACGATGGGGCTTAGGTTTGCACCCAGCTATCACACGGTAGACTAAAGAAAACCCTACTTTAAAGTTTTGAGTTAGATCCGTGAAAACCGGATCTTAGATCTGAAATTTTCGGATCTGGGTTTGAATTCCGAGTTTCAAGGGATAAGATCCCTTTCACTTTTAGGATAGGATTTTCCGGATTTTTAGCTTCTTAGATCAGATTTTCAGATCAGTTGTAGTGGTTACTTAATACCTGAGTCTTAGCCGGCTCAGGGTCTTGTCCTTTCTTTTTCTCGAATGATATTTTCTGTTTGTATATTTTCTCTTCTTGAAATTATGTTGATGGTGTATTGTCTCATGAATGAAAGATAGGGCCCATTGTGGTTGATGATTAGTGGAATTGTTATTGAATCTGAAGCGGTTCACGGATAAGCATCTAGTCTAACCGGTTGGGACTTGCTGTGGGAGAGCGCCCGGAACAGCCGAAGGAGAGGTTAGATTGAGTCTGACGATCCTAGGTGACCGGAAGAAGCTTGGAGGGGGAGGAAGGGTACTTTAGGTGGTGGGCCTGGTAGCTCCTAGGGCACGGAGAATCCGTGTGAACCCGGATTCTGGTTGCGACCGGAATTTCCCCTTACGATAGATGGAAAAGCGTGTGGTGTATGTCTAGAAGGAAGTCCAAATGCAGATCTGCCCTTCATACCTCACCGAACCACTGATCATCAACCGGAATGTCGTTGTAGTCCGGGTGAGCCTCTGAGTGACCGTATCCGGAAGGCCTTCCGGATAATGTGAGAGAGTGAATCCGGAAACAACAAACCCACGACCATTTAGCAATATAGGGAGAGTGGGTGTCTAGCCACATTAAGTCACAAGACAGTGGGGAATCCGGCCACTTACACAAAACATGATCAGTGGCACCCAGCCACTAGCTTAAAAACTCCGGACGAAAAACTCCCCTTGACCCTCCGGAAGTTGGAAGGATCCGGAGGTTAGTAGGAAACCACATCGGACATCCGGAAAGATCCGGATGAATAGATAGGGTATAGAATAGAAATGCTAACTGGTGCGTGATAGGAGGATAGCTGTCAGTTTACTTATCATTCAAGGAAGAAACAATAGATCTCTGTGGGAACGAATTAGAGCGATCATTCCGGACACATTTAGCTTCAACTAAGTGCTATCTAGAGGAATACTTACTCTGCAAACTGTAACACCAGCCGTGGCTCGCCAATACCTTGGCCGTCTTGTAGGCGGTCTTCTCATTATCTCGCAACAAATTCCTCGTGCTCATACAGTTGGTACAAGAATGGAGAGATTGGGGTAGGTCGCACCTTCCCCAATCCGGTCAGGAACTTACTTACCAGTTCCCGCACGATGGTTCCCCGCGCCACCTTTCGCTCGCCCGTGTAAGCTCCCTAGATCGTGTTGGCTAGGGTCGTGGTCGTCTTCGATGGCCGATCCGGATACAAGATCGGGAGCAAGAACTCGTACACCCTTCTCGCCCTCGGGTCCTTGCAGTCCGCCACCGTCAAGCCGTCCTTCGGATCCGCCTTCCGTGCAAACTTCCCGTCAACAAAGCATTCCCGGCGTGAGCACATACCTTCTCCGCAGGTCGAGAATCCGTAGACTGTGCTCCACATTGTTGAAGTCCACTTCTCCGGCTTCCCGCAAATTGTGCCGTCGAATTCGTTGGAGACCCCATCCAGCAGCTCCCGGACCATTGCGTTGTCCCTGAAACCCCATGGTTGCTCCCGAAACCCGAAGCATCCCATCCTCTTCAAGTCCGCATCCAACGCCTTTTGGTCACTCTCGGATTCGGGAACCACCGGAACCACATTCCGGAGGTTCACGATCGATTTGGTTGGCGCCTTGCTGCTGGTCGCCTTCTTCAACGTCATCGCAGCTACCCTCTCCCTGGTTACGAATCCGGATTCTTCCTAAAGGATCCGCGGAGAAATCCTCACTCAAACCCTAACCCGCAAATGCGGCGCTAGCGAATCACCAAGCTCACTCTCACAACCCTCAGCCGCACACAATCGCTCACCTGCCGCTAAACAACCCTGGAGCTCACTAAGAAAGATGAGAGGAAGAACCTTGGGATTAACTATTTATTCCCAGTCCAGTAATGATTACTTGAATCCGAACCCGCGGCCGGTTATGGCCGTTAAACTCAGGGACGGTTCTGACCGTTAGATCCCGATCCTAGTTCCATCTTGCCGAGACCGGAATCAGGCCAGAGATGCCCGGATTCTTCTTTAGTGATTTTAGGGTTTTCTGTTTTAGGCTACGAGTGCTTGTGATAGTTTTTAGTAAAACTATCTATTTATAATGGGGATGTTTCCTATTTCCAAAAAATCACCGCCCATTTGCCCTTTGCTTACGCTAATACCTTAATTCCAGAAAAACTAGGTTCCGACATTAGTTTACGTAATTTTAAGTACGGAAGAGTATTCACAATTTTAAAGTACTAGTGACACATGTGAGGGGCCCTCGGATCCGAGGGTCACCTAGAGGAGTCACTAGTACTTTTGCATTTTTGGACATACTTGTGCTCTTCATGGAAATTGCAGGTGCCCAATAGTACATGGTGATTTGACATGATCATGCCCAAGTCCATGGTGGTGGTAATATGCTCCTCGTCATGATGTGATGCTCGTAGTTGTGGTCGTATGAGTGCTCAAGTCTTCTAGTCTTATTTGAACATGTTTTAGAGGGTATCCAAAATTCAAAAGTACTAATGACACTTGTGAGAGGCCCTCGGATCTGAGGCTCACTTCGAAGGATCATTGGTACTTTTACATTTCAGCAAATACTTGTATTCATATTAAAAACCGCAGATATCCATAGACTTCCTCCTCATGATCTTTGTCTTGGTCTTGGTTGTCTTCTTAGTATTTGAAGTCATCTACGCATATGATTGTCATCATGCTTGTGCATGAATATGTGGTGGTGGTCATATGCCCGTGCTTGACTTGTAGGTGGTCATATGCTCGTGATCGTGGCCGTATAGCTGCCCCTCTTTTGGTCTTGTTTGAACATGTTTGGAGGGGAAGGATCCAAATTTTAAAAGTACTAGTGACACATGTGAGAGGCCCTCGGATCTGAGGCTTACTTAGAGGGGTCATTGATACTTTTGCATTTTAGCAAATAGTTATGATCTTGATGAGAAGTGGAACTGCCCATTAGTACATGGTGGTTTCATATGATCATGCCTGAGTCCATGGTGGTGGTCATATGCTCGTAGTTGTGGCCCTATGGTTGCTTGTCTTTTGGTCTTGTTTGAACATATTTGAGGAGGATCCAGATTTTAAAAGTATCAGTGACACCTATGAGAGGCCCTCGGATCCGAGGCTCACTAGAGAGGGTCACTTCTACTTTTGCATCTTAGCAAATACTTGTGCTCTTAATAAAAACTGTTGTTGTCCAGTAGTACATGGTTGTTATATGCTCGTGGTTATGACCTGATGCTCATAGTCGTGGCTGTACGACTCCTTGGCTTTTGGTCTTGTTTGAACATGCTTATGGGGGGAAAATCCACAATTCAAAAGTACTAATGACACTTGTGAGAGGCCCTTGGATCCGAGGCTCACCATGAGGGGTCACAGATACTTTTGCATTTTAGCAAATACTTGTGCTTCTTATTGAAACTCCAACTGCCCAGTAGTACATGGTGGTTCCGCATGACTAGAGCCGAGTCCATGGTGGTGGTCATATGTTTGTGGTCATGACGCGATGATTGTGGTCGTGGACGTATGGTTGCTTGTCTTTTGGTCTTGTTTAAACATGTTTTCGAGGAGATATCCAAAATTTAAAGTGAGAGGCCCTCGGATCCGAGGCTCTACTGGAGGGACCATTGGTACTTTTACATCTTAGCAAATACTCGTGCTCCTTATATAAAATTGCAGCTAACAAGGGACATATTTGTCATGATCTTTGTCTCGGTCTTAGTCGTCTTTATGGTCCTTGAAGTCATCAAACCATATGATTGTCGTCATGCTTGTGCATGAATTTGTGTTGGTAGTCATATGTTTATGCAAAACTAAATGTCTTGCAGAGGTCCATCTACACGCATGTACCAAAGCTTCACATCCCCGTGTACTGGATTGAGCCCATGACAATGGTCCGGGTTCTTATAAAGTTCGACATTGAGAATTGAAGGGCAAGTTCATGAAGGGGTACCAATTGGGATCGTCATGTTTCTACGTGGCTCTCAAGAATTTCTCCATGAGAGAGAGAAATGTCCTTTTAGTAGAGCGTGCGCGTTGGTCAAAACTTTGGTGGAAGGAGGACAGAAAGTTCAAGGCTATAATCGTGATCATTGATGGTGATATTGTAGTCTCCGCATGGAACGTGCTTCCCACCATACCGACCACAAAGGGCAGGAAGGAATCCCCATGGATTCACAAAAGCTTCAAGCTGGCTATAGGGTACCTTTGCAAAGGAGGTGCGATCATTGTGTCCTATCCAAATTCCAGATTCATTTTGAATAATCTGGTTTTTTAGGCAGAGTGGGCAGATTTTTGGGAGAAGGCAAAGCAGAGTGGGCAGATTTTTGGGAGAAGGCAAAGCAGTTTGCTATCAACAAATTTTTCCTCTTCTTCGATGGTTGCCCGAGCCGGCCCCACAAGACCTTCATGGTTAAGTGCATCGTGATGAAGATCGATCCGCTAGTTTCATTTGTCTTCAACGACATAATGGAGCTTCTAACAGATGGGATTAAGCTATCCACTAATGATCATTTGACCAACTTCATCACCCATGACTCATTTACAGTGAGGGCTTCCACCGGGACGCCATGGTGGGATGCAAGGGAGAAGTTCTAGAACCTCACGAGACTCTCATTGATTTCTGTACAAAGACAGATGAGATTGTGATGGACCTCACTGCTTCTATAGGTTTGTATGTTTTTTGGTTGATTTATGTTTTTTGGTTTTATACTTCCAAGTGTAACCTCTAATGTTTTTCAAATACTGTCCAAGAGCATCTATTAGGGCTTGCAAGGCTCTCAACCGCCATCCCTTTGCCTTAGAGGCAGATAAGGATTTGATTGACGAGGTGCTCCAATTTCTGATTCCTCTCATGGCGGTGGAGTTTGCACTTGCATAGCCGTTCGAGGAGCCTTCTTGCAAGCGCCCGTTGGAGGTTGATGATGACGTGTCGGAGATCAAAACCGCACCAAAGAGAACTTGTAAGGAAGTTTTCTTCTTCTATTATTTTCAATCTTTAATTCAATTAGGTACATTGCTAGTTGTAATCATTTGCAGACGGTTCTTAACGAAATTGATGGTCTATCCATCAACACCTCAGGCAAAAATATTGGTTGGCTTTGCAAGCAATTTTTTCAGTTCGAAGCAGCCATATGTTTTGCATGAGTATGATGAGGTTGTTGTTGTTGCACTTACAGTGTAGCCATCACCTCGACATCATTCACCAACCGCTAAACCGGGCTTATGAGTGGAGGTTTTTATGAACTTAGAGGCCCAGGAGGCTAGCATTGACTGAGAAGACAATGGCTCACGTAGTAATGAGTCGTTTATCCACTAGGGTAGTGATGATGAGTTCACTAAGGAGGAATAATGATTTCTCCATTTTGTTTTCTTGTATTGGTTTTTATATGAGGCTTTTGATATCTAATTATCAGAGTTGCAATCGTCTCACACGACAATCCTTTCCACTTGAATATTCCTTTTATTTCCATAGACGCCTTTATTGTAAATTCAGAATTCAATTTCTTTAATTTATCGCCTACGGATGGATATAAATAATCATTAATTATTTTTGACTCTATGTATACAATTACTGCATGATGAATATTGTAATAAATCAATGTTCACTACAAGAATGGTCACTATTTTTCCTCATAATCCAAAAGAGCCAAAATTGTGAACAGTAGTGACTGAGGTGTGATGGGCCACAAGTGCCCAAGGGTATAGCTATGTCTAATGTGAATTACTAAATTTTTCCATGAGTAGCTTAAATTATGTTGTAGGATATTTACAATAAAGGTATTCCAACATTGATATGGATCTCCTTGTTCCTCCTCTTTACAATTTTATTAGTTATGGATTTTTTCCTCCACTCGACACACACAGTCCCTTTGTACAAGAAGGTCATTGGGCACTTTGGCTCCTAGTTTCTGTCCTTCTATGTTTTGTTTAAAAAAAATCCAAATTGTCTAAATATAAAACCAGGGCCATAGGTGCCTCTTCCAAATTTTAGAAAAACTAGTGCAATTGGAAGTCCACGTTGACTTGTCCTTTACAAAAAAAAATCCTAAATTTTGTAAAAACAATCCATCTATACCCACGGCAATAGGTATTCCTTTAAATTCCATAAAAAAGCAATGCAAAAAAATATCATAAATTCAATGCTCACCGCTTGCCGCTCACCACTCACCGCTCACAAGATAGCATTCATGGGCTCTACTTGCACCCGGCCTACCCTTTGTTTATAGAGTCTTTTAGCGTCTTTTCATATGGATCTCATTGATTCTATGGTCTTGAGAGGTTTTCATTCGCAAGTATCATTCAGTTTGGTATAACTGTGTGGTTCGCCGGTGTGAAAGGGGATTTAGCATGGGTGAAGAGGGCAAGTAAAGGGGTACTTGTAGACCGCTTACTATTTCCTTGAGTACAGGGTTATGAGTCATTTATTTCTTTTCTCTAAGTCTAGATTGTTGATAGTGTCTAAGTGTGTGTTGTTTTATTGTTTAATGGAGGTAACGGTGGTGGAATTGTCACCATTACTCTAGATTTGTCTCTAACTATGCGCTCTCACTTTATTAGCACGATGCTATCTTGGCACGATGCGGTTGTGCACGACAATAATCCGAAATGGTCAATAAGAAGGTTTACACCACATACTCTTGCAAAAAAATAGAAAGTAAAATGATATGAAGACCTCTAAGTGTTGTGTGAAAAAAAAAAATTTGGTACATTGCTCCACTATGTGTGGCAAAGAGTGAAAATGTTTGACTTGGGTTGATATGCTATTTTTCTTATACTAAAGACGCGAATTTATTTTGACAATATGAAAGGAAATAATATTACTTGATAGTATTGAACATCTTACATTTTATGGAGTGATTTAGGAAAAAAATTGGAGTGCTTGACGTGCCTGCTCTCCCTATTTTAAATTTAAAACCTTGTAATCTTTCATAAAATATAAAATTTAGGAAAATTTGTAACATCTCTAAAGATTTGGTAGTACCCATCTACAGTGAAAATTTTAAACAAGAATGTTATAAGTTGACACCATAGAAACCTCATTAAACCTTTAAAAAGCCCCTTTTGGAATAGCGTGCGTAGTGGCCACTTTCAACACCTCTGTGTCCAAAGAATTATTTTTCTTTGATGGAGTGATTTGGACACAATGGATCACCTAACTATTACATGAATATCACCTAGGAATTATACAAGCAGCTCTTGACATTTCATCGGTAATCACCTAGACAAAAAAAACTATATTTTCCAAAATTTAGGATAACTCTCCATCTTGAAATGAATTGTGTACGAAAGCGACCACAGTGTAGGATAGTTGGTCCCTTAGGAATTGACCCTTAAACGTCATATATACATGCAAGTATTTTACTTTAATGTGTTAAAGTTTAGTAAGACTTACACCTTTGTATTGAAGATTCTTTAACTAACATCTTTCAATTGGAGGTCATCTCAATATCTGAACCTTATCATGTTCAAATACAACACCATATATGTAGAATACTATGGCCTGAATGGCACGTTCTCAAGTTTAAGGATTAAAGGCATATTTAATTGCACTATCCCCAACACACGGTTCTAAAAGCTAGCGCTTCTCTCTATTCATTTTCCAAATTACGTATCAATTATTATTATTGTTATTGTTATTATTGTTATTATTGTTATTGTTATTATTGTTATTATTGTTATTATTATTATTATTATTTCTTCAGAGGATGATAACTTACAGCAAAGATTTTGAGATCATCTGATATTTCGGCTCCATTACTGACGTCCGTCAGATTATGGATGGGACTGTCTCGTGTGAGCCGTCAGATCGCAGGATCTTCCCTGCGCCTGACCAAATTCGGTAACTTTCAGTAACTTCCAATCCGTCATTTCCAACTCGGTAATTTCTATTGCAGTCTTTTTTCCCACTTTAGAAGAAAAAGAACAAGGGACTCTTTGTAAGAAGAAGAAGAACTTTGGTCCCTGTTTGGGTCCAACGTGAATATAGTGTTTGTTCATTCCCTTCACTAAGCCCATGACCACGGGACATAGGATAGCGTAATAGAACTACTCACCCCTTTGGAGGGTAAGCACTTTTTTACACTAAGTGCTTCCCTACACTAAGTGCCTAAGAGACAACTGACATGTCATCCCCCCAAGGATTATTTGGGTACTCATACAATGAGGTCTTAAGACCCCCCACCATAATTGGGTAGACTATGGTGGTAGACTCTTTATAAATAATAGCGTTACTAGAGAAGAAGCCATTGCAATACAACAACATCCTTATTGCAACCCTTATTGCAACCCTTATTGTTGTTGTCCAATCTTACAAAAAAGTTAAAACCTTGAACAATATGTTAGCCCTTATAGACATGGATGTAATATATTAGGTGAAAATGGGATGACAATATCGGATGAAACTATGACACGGTTGTGTTACGCTATGCATTTCATATAATAGATTCCCTTTTACTACAAGGAACCATCATTTTTGCCCTACATAACAACATTTAGGGTTGGTATATATGATAAAAAGAGGTTTTTTTCTTTTTTGTTTAATCCTTAGATTACTTTGACAATTTCATGCCAAAAGCACTTCAAAATTGCTTGTTTAGGTGCAATGAGTAAGTAAGGAGAAAAAACATTTAACTCTAGTTCGAATCGTAAGATCTCAATTATGACTTATTGAATAACATAATCACAAAATTTCATAAACTTTGACTACACCAATTGAAATATTATGGTATTCAAAGTAGAGGAAAGGGTTCATTTTCTTCCCTGCGTTTAGTGGATCAACAGACTTTGACTTCACTTGGTGTCCAATTTTTGCATTACACAAGGCCTAAATTCATTACCATCATGTTAAAAATGATATTAGTTCATTGTACACCAATTTTAGAGGCAAAATGAGGGTGTAGAATACTCAAAAAAATTGTGCAAGTAGTGGAGAATCAAAACTTGTCAATTCACGTTATATTTTTTGTGAACTTAAATGTTTTAGAATGAGAATCCGAATGGTCAATAAGAAGTTTTACACCGCATAATGCCATTGGGAAAAAAAATTTAAAATTTAAGATCTCTAAGTTTTATGTGGAAACGAAGAAGATTTTTTGGTACCTTGCTCAACAATGTGCGACTACAGAGTTTTCCTGAAAGTCACAAAAATACCCTGGATAGTCCCCCCGAATCTTAGGGTCTTATGTTAGTAACACGGACCACATGCACATGGTGACTTGGCTTGGGAAAGATGTAGGGGAACTATTGGTCAACTCTTAGAGAACTTATGGTACTATGGGGGAGCTAAAGCTTGCATGGGATAGGGCCCACGAGCATTGATTGCCAAGCATTTTATTGGAGCAGAAAAGAATAGGAATATGAACTTCCTCATGCACTCTTTTTTTCCGTTTTTAAATCTCATACGGTCTAACACCATTATCCTCCAGGCTTGCCTCTTTGGGAAGCACTTTAAGGAAAACTCAAATGTCTGTAAAAGTTTGACTTGGATTAATATTCTATTTTCCACTAAAGACAAGAGACTTTTTCTAACAATATGAAAATAAATAATATTATTCGCTGGTATTGAAAATCTCACATTCAATAGAGTGTCCTAGTAAAAGTTTTTTGAGTTGTCCAATGTGCCCATTCTCCCCATTTGAACTTCAAAACCCTATCACTTTTTCATTAAATGTCGGAGATAGAAAAAATTGGGCTCACACAAAGCTTTGAGCAATGTCCATCTACGGAAAAAATTCCAAAAAAAATGTTATAAATTGACACAGTATGAACATGTCTAGACCTTGAAGAATCCCTTGAGTGGATTCTTGGTAATTTAGGAATTAAGTCATACTAAGAGTTTGTAATCTTGAGGTGAAACTATTAAATTTAGAGGTTTTGGGCAATATTAATGTGAATATTCAAAATTGTGCTTTATAAACTACTAGATATTACTACATTCATGTCATTTTCAATTTACTTTTGAACAAATAACTAAATAATTAAAACTTTTAAAGAGGTATTTTAAGAATATATATATATATACACACACTAGTGGAACCCCCATTGTAGCGGACAGACCAAGGGCAATTTGACTTAAACAAATGTGCGTAAATGAAAACTTTAAATTTTGAATTGAAAACAACCTGCAACATATTGAGAAAGGAAGCCCAACGCTCTTCATAATCAAAGGAATCTGTGGCACCAACATACAATTAATCTGGTGCCATCATATAATCCATATGATGCATATAGATTGTGGAAAAGCATCATGGGTGTATTTATTATTTACCATATATCCATTATTTACTTTAGATACCCCATACTTACTTCATATTACCCATAGTTTCATCCAAATAAATTCTATATTTAGACATCATTATTTTTGAATTGCGTGTATAACACTTATTTTTTATATTTGGTGGATAATAGTATTTCAAAACTTAATAATTTTAATATCATATCCAAATTCTAACAAAAGAGCACATTCAAAGGACTCCTCCAAAGGACACATGTGGAGGATTCTTCCAAAGGGCACATCCAAAGAACAAAGTCATTCCTCCAAAAGGCTTTGTCATTTGGAAATTTGCCAAGAACCGGGGCATGAAAGTTATTTGTTGCGGAACCGGGGCATGAAAGTTATATTGTTGCGGTCCTTATATATATATACTAGTGGCATACCAATGTCCTTTGGACACCTTTCTTGTTGGATAATTTTTGTTTGAGATCAAATCCAAAGCCTAACGAAAGGACACATTCAAAGGATTCCTCTAAATGGTACATTCAAAGGATTCCTTCAAAGGGCACATTCAATGGATTCCTCCAAAGGGCACAAAAATTCATCCAAAAGTTATATTTTCATCCATGGAGCTCAATTTTCATCGGCGCATTCATCCATCGGCGCGCTCATTTTTCATCCTGTATTCTTTTATATATATACTAGGGTTGGTACCCGTCGTCCCCACGGGTAGAGCGGAGGGTGGTGTGTCAAATTTACGTTTGTATGTTTTGTATTTTAAAACCTGTAAGCTCAAATTGAATCTAAATCGAATCAAGTATATTCCCCGTTGTCATCAACTCACCGGGGCAATCCCAAGTTAAATAAACATATGTAAATGCAAAAATAAAATTTACCCATTATATATGCATTATGTACTATATACCTACTATTCACTTTAAATACCCATTATTTATTTCATATACGTGTTATTGTCTTTAGATAACTATCATTTATTTTATGTACCTGAGGTAGTATTTTGTGTAGTTTCAATATGTTGGAAATCATGGTTTTATTTTTCTATTTTTGATACATAATACAATTTTAAAACTCAATAAGCCAAATTTGAAAAAAGGGCACTATAAAGGATTCCTCCAAAGGGCACTATAAAGAATTCCTCCAAGGGGCACTATAAAAGATTCGTCCAAAGGATTCCCCCAAAGGACACATATGGAGGATTCTTTCAAAGTTCACATTCAATTCAATAGGCACATGTGATTCAAATGGCAATTCCAAAGGTCACGTGACCGGGAGCGGCGGACGGACAGACATTGATGCCTATTATATAAGTATATATATATATATATATATATATATATATATATATATATATATATATTTCAGTAGTGTTTGATAAGGATTCGATTACAATCAATGTGATATTTTACTTATTTGTCTTTTATTTCAACTGAAGTTGATTTCTTAACATAATAAGAGAGAATAAGTCTAATACTTAAAAATGTTATGAAGGTAGAAGAACATAGTACCAACTTCAGTGTAAGAAGGATGCAATAGAAAATAAAATCATGCCAATTGAATTCCAAGTATTTTTATTTCTACATTTTGGGAAGGGCCAAAAAGTGCTTGAGTTGTGTTAGTTTACTGGCACTGGCCTTTCAGCTTCCCAATTCAAATGTCAGAGGCCTGTCAAACATGTTCCTTCAGTCATGACTCCCCCAACATATCACCCATCTTAGACTGCAAATAGCCAGGTTGGTTCAAACCTTGCTTTCTTACCACTTGATAGCAGAGCAATGTACAGTACCCGAGGGTGGAATTCAGCACTGTAGTGCCAAAGATATAATTATTTCTAAAAGAAATAAATGCGGCAGAAAAAATATTTTTGGAATTTTGGTTTTCCACCTAGATTGATTTTAAAACCGAAAATTTTGGGAGTTATTTCTACAAATATTTTTCGCTGAATCCGACCCTCATGGACAGTATACATGGCAATCAATGTTTGTGGGCCCTACCCAATGCAAGTTAGGGCCCTACCCAATGCAAGTTAGGGCCCTACCCAATGCAAGTTAAAGCCCTCCCACAATACCCCTAGTTCCCAAAAAGTTGACTAGTAAGGAAGCTCTCCCAAGCCAAGTTACCCTCTCTATCTAGTTCCAATAACTACCACAAGATCATAGAGTAGGGGGTTACATATGGGATCACCCCCTCATATTCTAAAAAAAAACTTCACCAAATGAAAATTGAATACATTCAAAAGTCCAAAATTTGAATTGTACATTAGAAGTTATGTAGTGAAATCCATATCCACCATTACCCATCACCATGAGAGTCCTTTATGAAGCAATGATGGATACAATTAATTTTGACCTCTTTAATTTATTTATTATTAGGAAAATTATCCCTAAATAGCTCTTAATATTATGATTAATGCATCGAGGAAAAAGGTCCTCAAGATTTGTGATACAACATAACTTTTCCTTCTTCTTGCTCAATGCAACTAATAGTAGTTTAAACTTGAGTTTATGGTCCCAAATTCTTCTACATCTAATAGATAATAATTGTATATTGATTTTAATAGTATTACTATGTAGTAAATGAATAGAAGTATTACTATTATAATCTTATTGAAATTTTGGATGATTTAAAATAAGTATCATATTTTAGAGATGGTCTTTAAGTTTAAAGAGGGATTCAACATCCTTGCTTCATTTTTATCTAGATTAATTGTTTATTCCTAGCATACCAATTATTTTATCCATACCAAATCCATCTTCTTAACTTCGTTGTAGATATCCTAATAATCGACATGTGGCATGAATTTTGCAAGTGATTACTTATTTCTAAGTTTGAGGACATGAAAGTACATGAACATAAACAAAATTTAGTTTCAGATAGATTTTTGAAAAAGATTGTAAAATGATTTAAAACTCAAATAATTTAAGCATCAATACAATTACATTTGAGATTTGTAACAAATTTCAAGATATAGAATCAAGTGGAAATAAAATAGTTTTATAATCAATAGTATTCAGGCCTTTCACATACCTATTTTCAAAGTTGATAGGAGTTCCTACTGTATACATGAAATTGAATCATATGTCATGTTACTTTTGCAAGTGATTACTTATTTCTAAGTTTGAGGACATGAAAGTACATGAACATAAACAAAATTTAGTTTCAGATAGATTTTTGAAAAAGATTGTAAAATGATTTAAAACTCAAATAATTTAAGCATCAATACAATTACATTTGAGATTTGTAACAAATTTCAAGATATAGAATCAAGTGGAAATAAAATAGTTTTATAATCAATAGTATTCAGGCCTTTCACATACCTATTTTCAAAGTTGATAGGAGTTCCTACTGTATACATGAAATTGAATCATATGTCATGTTACTTTTGCAATGCTTACTATGTTCTATATCATTTTGATGCCAACTCACAAATGTTAAAATTTGTATCAATATAGAACCAAGTTAACTAGTGATACATTGACCAATATGCATGTTGTATCTTCCATTAATCCATAAATTTATTAGCATTTTGAATATGCTACTCCTTTCCTGTACTCCTAAAATGTGGTGTGGTGTGTAAGTAATTGATGTCATGTACAAAGTGGTGATTTGCAATATAGACCTTGTGTAATGCAAAAATTTGACACCAAGTGAAATCAAAATCTAATGATCCTCTAGGTGAAAGGGAGAAAAAGAACCTTTATCTTCACTTGAAACACTATAGCCTTCCAATCCACACAGTGAGGATGTGAGTGAAAAAATTTAGATCAAGACCTGAGGGTCACTAAATGAAATAAAACGTTGTGTTCCCCCTTTCCACTCATTGCGCGCAAATGTGCAGTTTTAAAGTGTTTTGATGTGAAATAGTCAAGGTCCTTAGTGGGCTCACTAACAAGAACTTGTTGAAAAAATCTTGGCTACTTTTTGGGAACAGCGGTACAACTCTGGTGGAGGCTGGGTCTCAGCAAACTTTAACTTTTGAACAGCACTGCAAGCTTCAATAGGAAAGTGTAAAAATGGACATGCACAAGGTTAGAAGCAGCATATGAACACATGTTGTGATGAAGGTTAGATTCAACAAATGATCACATGTTGTGGTAATTCCCCCCATTAACACAATGGAGGTGCAATGTAACCTTCACCTGAATGGGACGAAGTAAATACATCTGTATGAGACTTTGTATTTTTGTAGAACTATCCATCCCCCAGTATACAAGGCTATCATTGTATCCTGTAGACCGATCAATTCATTTGGTATACAATGTTATCACCAAGCCAACTCCCGACAAACTAAAGCTGCACAAAGCCCAGCAGCAGCAGCAACAGCCCAAGTACAAGTCTAGTAGCCACCATGATCATCCAAGGCCCGGCCCACAGCATCAAAATTTCAGTACCACCTCACCCTCCAATAATCTTACTGTATGATAAGTTGTTGTCGTCCCACATCATATGCAAAGTGACAAACCAGACCAGATAAACTCCCCCACCTTGCCACCACAGTAAAATCTACTCAATAACTCCCCCAACACGTTTACCCCTAAGTACCAAGTGTTCATTTGGGGGACACTTTTTCCTTTTTCTTTTTGACTGTAATTATCTTTCAATCTGTACCGTCAAAGTTGTACCGTCAAAGTTCACCACATCATCTCATACAAGTTTAGGAAAAGGTCCCACGATAGTGTTCTCAAAAAGTTCATCTTGGCAATTTTTAACCCTTTAACCCCTAAATTACCAAGCCATTTTCAAACCAAAAATACTTCAAAACTGCTTGTTTCACTGCAATTAGTAAGGAAGGAAACCAAAACTTTTATTTCTACTTTGAACCATAGGATCTCAATTAAGACTTCTTCAATAACATACTCACAAAATTTCATAAACTTTGACAACACTAATTGTAAGATTATAGTATTTGACGTACAGAAAAGGGTTCATTTTCTTCTGTGCGTTTAATGGATCAATAGACTTTGATTCCACTTGATGTCCAATTTTTGCACTACAAAAGGTCTAAATTCATTACCACCATGTTAAGAATGATATTAGTTTCTTGTACACCAATTTTGAGAGGTAAGAATAGGGTGTAGCATATTCAAAAAAATTGTGCAAGGAGTGGAGGTTCAAAATATATCAATTTGCGTTCTAATTTTTTTGTGAACTCAATATGTTTTAGAATGAGAATCCAAATGGTCAATAAGAAGGTTTACACCACATAATGGTGCGGAAAAAACAAAAAGTAAAAAATATGAAGATCTCAAAGTTTTATGTGGAAAGGAAGAAGATTTTTTAGTACTTTGCTTGACAATGTGTGACAATGTTTGAAAATGTTTGACTTGGATTTATATGTTTTTTTTCACTAAAGACAAGATATATTTTTGACAATATGAAAGGAAATAATATTATTAGCTATTATTGGAAATCTATTTCTCAATAGAGTGTCCTAGCAAAAGTTTTGGGAGTTGCCTTGCGTGCCCGCTCTCCCCATTTGAACTTCAAAACCCTCTAACTTTTTCATTGAATGTCGGATTTAGGAAAAAATTGGACTCACACAAAGCTTTTAGAAATGTCTATCCGGAGTAAAAATTTCAAAAAATAATGTTATAAAGTGACATAGGAAGAACCTGCCTAAACCTTCTACAGTTGAAGACCAACCTGCCTATTGGTAATTTAGGGGTTAAGGCCAATTTAGCTCACAAGGCGTAGGAGAACCTACAGAAGTAATAGATAATGAAGAGAAACATTTACAAAAAGGGTACATTTCATCGCGACCCTACTTCACGGAAATCATTGTAGCTCGCCAATGTTTGCATTGATTTTGGTGGTGCCGGCTCTGGTAAATGCTCATCTTGTTCCGCCTCTAAATTTTCCTCAAATTTTCCTCGAGGGTGGCCTTTATTGCTTGCTGAAGAGGTTAATATGCCCAAACAACCCAAAAATGGATGTTAGGCCTTAAAGGTTGAACCAATGGAGTAGAGATTCCTGTAAAATGTCTTTGTCCTTTTGGGGTTAACACACTCCCCCGTTCCCACGCCTTCTTCACATCGTTCCCCACACGCTCCCACACTACGTTCCCACGTTCTCGGCCTCCTTCAGTTACCCACTGGAGTATGGATATTCTACCGGTGAGTAAGATAATAGTTGTTAACTAACCCGACCCCGCTGACAATCTTGTACAAGCGGAAGTCAGTGGGTTCGAAACGCAAAGCCGGCAGCCCTAGAGTAGATTCAGAGTGAAAGCTCTACTACTTTGGTGGATTTGGGGGTGTTTGGAATGCGTCCCTTCCAGAGCCCGTGTTCGCGATGTACGTGAAGGGAAGATCGCGGACTGAGCGGCGGCTACTGGAAGTCGCCGACCGGGGGGCTGTTGGGAGAGGTTAGATGGCGGATGGGGACACGAGCCGACCGCCGGGCGAGGACGAGGGGACCGACGAGAGTACTCGTCCAGCTGTGAGGCATCAAAGCCTGCGCCTCCGTTGCTCCATCATTCGCCCCGCTCGCCACCCTTGCGAGAATCCCTCGATCGTGTCTGCACCTCCGTGCAATCACGGCGCTTCCAACGAGCCCAGCCTCGCCCGGTTTGGTGCCGGAACGGCTGCGTTATGACCCCTCCGCACTTACAGCTGCATGTTGTCCATGGTCACTCACTTCTGGTCGGAATGTCAAGCAGCCCCGGTGCTCCTCTCGGGCTGTCAAGCATTTGGTGAGAGCTTCGAGCTGGTTGGGATTCTTTGACATACCTTACATGTGCCATTTCAGTGAGGTTTTGAGGAGGCTCGTGGCTTTTCCGAGAGTTTGCAGCATGAGCGCCGCCTTTTGAAGAGTCATGCTGTTTTCTGGTGGGATCGGTGTTGTGCCAATGCCCGAAGGGTTACATTGAATTGTTTGGGTTGAGAGTTTTTGAGTGTGGCCATACCTTGAAGTGTGGAGGTTGCGCATGGGCTGAGATCTCCGGTTTGCGGAGGGGGGTTTGTGGAGATCATCAGCGAGAGTTTTGTAGTAGGCAAGATGATAACAGGCCATGACTTCTACAATGTGCTCAGCGCGACGGTGCCACTGTATGTGGCGATGATGCTGGCGTACGGGTCGGTGAAGTGGTGGGGGATTCTGACGCCGCAGCAATGCGGCGGGATCAACAGATTCGTGTCCATTTTCGCGGTGCCGCTGCTGTCATTCCAGTTCATCTCGGGGAACAACCCGTACGAGATGAATTTCCGCTTCATCGCCGCGGACGCGGCGTCGAAGCTGTTCGTGCTCTTCTGCCTGGGCCTGTGGGTGCGCTACTCCGCGCGCGGGAGCCTTGAGTGGATGATCACCATCTTCGAGCTGATCACCATCCCCAACACGCTCGTGATGGGGACGCCGCTGCTCGCGGCGATGTATGGCGCCGGGCCGGGGTCACTCACCGTGCAAGCGGTCGTCCTGCAGTGCATCATCTGGTACACGCTCCTGCTCGTCATGTACGAGTACCGCGCGGCCAAGATCCTGATCACGCAGCAGTTCCCCGAGAACGCGGCGTCCATCGTGAGCTTCAAGGTGGACTCGGACGTGATGTCTTTGGACGGGCGCGAGCCCGTGCTCACGGAGGCGGAGGTCGGCGAGGACGGCAAGCTGCACGTCAAGGTGCGCCGCTCGGTGTCGTCCGCGCATGGTGGCCACTCCATCCCGTCCTCCAAGGCGCTTACCCCCCGCCCCTCCAACCTCACGGGCGCCGAGATCTACTCGCTGCACTCCTCCGTCAACCTCACGCCGCGTGACTCCAGCTTCAACCAGGGCGAATTCTACTCGCACCACCGCCAGTCCAACTTCGACACCTCCGACGTGTACTCGCTGCAATCCTCCCGCGGCCCCACTCCTCGCACCTCCAACTTCAACGAGGAGAATTCCAAGGAGATGCAGCACCACCACCGCCCGGGCAGCTCGCCCCGGTTCGCCCCGCCGCTCTATCGGCCCGGCGCCAACCGCTTCCTCCCCCGCGACGCGCCGGGCATGGGCCCCGACGGCCGCACCATCTACCCCGGCAGCAACATCAGCACTGCGCCGCCACCTCATTCCAACCCCGTCTTCTCCCCGCGCGCATCGCAAATCGCCAAGAAGGTCCCCAAAACAGACGAGGACGCCAAGGAGCTCCACATGTTCGTGTGGAGCGCCAACGCCTCGCCTGTCTCCGAAGCTGGCCGCAGCGCTCTCCAACCAAGCTTCGAGCCAAAGGAAGTCCGCATGCTCGTGCATCCTCAATCTGACCATGGTGAGTTTGTCAATCATCCCTAGAGTTTATGTCTAGATTTCTTAGTATGGCACATTCATGAGATATTATAGCACTACTGTGTAGATGCACATGAGGAGAGTTTGGTGAAGGACAGATAGATAGCACATGACGTACCTGGTGTTGATCGTTGCTTGATTTTGTGGTTGATGTAAAGTGAATGTGACGGCGAGGACGTACGACGAATACTCGAGGGAGGATTTCAGCTTCGGGAACCGGAACGACTTGAAGCTGGAGGACATCGACAAGGGCGGGCCGCGGCTGGACAACAAGTTTGGGTCGACGTCGACGGCGGAGCTGACGCCCAAGCTGCGCGGCGAGGACGAGCTCGCGGCCAAGGGCATGCCGCCCTCCACCGTCATGATCAAGCTCATCGCCGTCATGACGTTCAGGAAGCTCGTGTGGAACCCGAACACGTATTCCAGTCTGCTTGGTTTGATCTGGTCCTTGATCGCATTCAGGTAGAGATCATAAGTGTTTGTAGATGATTATTTTGTTTGCACTAGTTGATCATGTGGAATCTGGTCGTTGATTGCATTCACGTAAAGATTGTGGCTAGCTTGTTTGACATTGCTTCTGACGTGGTTTTCTGTTTTGCAGGTGGCACTTTGACATGCCGATTATTCTTTACAAGTCCGTGCACATCCTTTCAGATGCGGGCCTTGGGATGGCTATGTTCAGTCTCGGTGAGCAGATCTGCACTTCCAGATTGGCAGTTTCATGCTTGCTTTTAAGTTGCAAACAACACGCCTAATACTGATCATGTTCAGGAACTTCTTCAGCCATCTGCAGTTTAGGAAGTCCTCTCTGAACATGTGACGAACCTCTCCACTTTGTAAGTAAGTAGGTTTAACATATGAAGCTTCATTCTGTTGTTTGCAGGGTTGTTCATGGGGTTGGGCGATCGGATCATCGTGTGTGGGACGAAGCTTGCTCTCTTTGGGATGGCCCTGCGGTTTCTGGCTGGCCCAGCTGTGTTCGCAGCGGCTTCATACATAGTGGGCCTCCGTGGTGTGAGCCTCAACGTGTCCATTGTGCAGGTAAGTCAACATGTCTTTCATTTCTTTCATGTCTCGGTGCATTCCTTCATCTACTCACCTTGAGCACGTGCAGGCTGCGTTACCTCAAGGAATTGTACCGTTTGTGTTTGCGAAGGAGTACAACGTGCACCCGGAGATTCTCAGCACTGCGTAAGCATCTTGAACTGAACTAGAGAATCTGAAGTTTTTTTCTTTTGATGCCTGTAGCGACCTCAATTAACCCTTGAACGTCAGAAGGTGCCACTGGTGGCCACAGTATTCTACATGTATAGTGCCGTATTTGAACATGATAAGGTTCACATATTGAAATGACCTCGAAATGGAAGATGTTAGTTGAAGAATCTTTATTCCAAAGTTGTAAGTCTTGATCAACTTTAATACATTTTCTGGAATCTACAGAACATAATACTTGCCTGTATATTCAGTTCCGGACTGACTTTTAAGGGTTAACTTTCTTCTTTATGTTTGTGTGATGACAGGGTGATCTTTGGAATGTTGGTGGCCCTGCCCATCACGCTCCTGTACTACATCCTACTCGGTCTGTGATCAGGAGCTGGTCATGGTAATATTTGGGTGGGGCTGCCGCTTTTTGAGTACACAATTGTCCATGGTTGAGCCCTCCCCAAACTTGGTGGTTTCAGATGATTTTCCATTTTGGCAGGCCATTTAGATGTAGGCTCAACATGGTTGTACCCTGTTTACATACAGTGTAATTTTATGACAACTCCAAGCCTGACGAGCTGCTCATTTGTGGAGGTCCTGATGATCTTGAGCTCATGGACCTCCTCTTTATTGTTCTGGTGAGCCTTGGTTTCACCTTTCTGGGCCCGGGCCTTTACTTCAAAGGATTTTCTACTTTTCACTCTTCTCATTTTTGGGGCTGTTGTTGTGATTGCAGGAACAAACAGAAGCCAAATAGATAATACTAGATGCAGTACAGTGTCTTTAGGATGTGCCTTTCACTGCCCATTGTTTCTGGGTATTATTATGCAAAATAAAGTTTGAGTAACTTTGTAACTTCTGGCTTCTCTTCTAGAAGAAATAGTATTTCTTCTTTTCCTTTGGTAAGGTGGTGAGTTACCCTAACAGTGAGTTCGTTTTGTACCAATTTTTTTTCCAAACGCCTTTGTCTAAAGAAAGTTGCTTCTGAATGCTTCTAAATGTACAAATATTTTACCAAATTATAAGATGTCTAAGCTACAGTAACACGAGGAGGTTGACCCTAAACCCTTTACCTCCCAAGGATGTTTCTGGAAAAACCAAGATTTCTGCTGATTTTTTTCTTTAAACTGGATTTGATGGAAATTCAATGACTAATATTAACATCTAACCTTACCAAATTGAACTTAACCCATGACCTGAACTTTGGGGAAATTTTGCACAACATCCAACGGTTGATGGAATAGATTATAGTGTTTAAACCTACTGTATGTTGGTAGTGAAAACTGTGGATTTTGGAGGGTGTACTATTTCAACCATCAATAGATTCTTACAAAAAAAAATTACTTTGAATTAGAGCAGTTCACATGTGCACTAGGTTGATAGCTTCGCATTGACATATCATACTTGAGGAAAATATTTATACACAATTATTGGTGATTTTTTTGCTTTTTCCGACTTCATTGTATACAAAATTGTTCCAACCTTGTACATATCAAAACGGAAGTTTTGTGTTCGAAGAGAGGGATCGACAATCACAAAACAATGAAGAATGTCTTAAAGACAAAGTTCAATCAAAATTTAAGAACAAAATCAATGTGCATGTGTGTGAAATACAACATAGTATGTGGCATAGTATTCACCGTATTCACTGTAATCACTGTATTAACTGTATTTTAGTGTATTTGGTGTATTTTGTATTGTATTCCTAGCTTTTCCAAGACTTTTGTAAATCCAAATCATGATCTGATTATTAGAGAATGTTTGTGTAATGCGTGCGCATATCTGAATCTCGTATCTTGAAGCCTAGTTCCTCATGGATTTCATGCAATTTGAGTTTTAGCACCTCCGGAGTCCCATTTCGGGCTTAAGGGTTAACCCCTAAATTTCCAAGGGTTCCTATCAGGGACTCTAGAAGGTTTGGGCAGGTTTCTGTCGTGTCAATTTACAACATTTTTATTTGAAATTTTTACTGAAGATGGACATTACTAAAAGCTTTGTGTGAGTTCAATTTTTTTTAAATTCAAAATTTAACGAAATTTTTTAGGGTTTTGAAGTTCAAATGGGGAGAGCGGGCACGTCGGGCACCTCCAAAAACTTTTTCTTGGACACTCTATTGAATGTGAGATTTTCAATAGCGGAGAATAGTATAATTTCCTTTCATTCTATCAAAGAGAAGTTCTTGTCTTTAGAGAAAAATAGCATATTACCCCAAGTCAAACATTGTCATACATTGTCACACATTGTTGGGCGCAGACCAAAAGAACTTCTTCTTTTCCACATTAAACTTAGAGATCTTTTTATTTTTCACTTTTTATTTCTTCCACAACATTATGTCGTTTGAACCTTTGCATCAACCGTTCGGATTATCAATTTAAAACATATTAAGTTCACAAAAAAATATAACGTGAATTGGCAATTATAGAACCTACACAACTTGCACAATTTTTTTGAATTTGCTACACCCTTCCTTTACCTCTTAAAATTGGTGTACAAGGAACTAGTATCATCCTTAACCTGATGGGAATGAATTTAGACCTTGTGTAGTGCAAACATTTGACACCAAGTGAAGTCAAAGTTTGCTGATCCACCAAACACAGGGACGTAAATGGGCCCTTTTCTCTACTTCAAACACTACAATGTTACAAGCCGTGCGGTCAAAGTTCATGAAATTTGGTGAGTATGTTAATTAATAGGTTTTAATTGAGATCCTACGATTCAAAAATAGAAATAAAAGTTTTATGTTTCTTCTTTACTCATCGCACTAAAACCAACCTTGACATGTTCAAGTATGACACCATACATGTTGAGTATTGTGGGCACCAGTGGCAGTCTAAGTTTTGACGTGAAAGGGTTGAATGTCATTTGGAAACCATATATACTGACACATATTTTACTATATAGAATACGAAAAATGTATCAAAGTTTGGCAAGACTTACATCTTTTGATTCAAGATTCTTCAACTAACATCTTTCACGTGGATGTCATTTTAATATATAGATTCTAAACCTTATCATGTTCAAATACGACACCATATGTCATGTAGAATATTGTGACCACTAGTGGCACCTTTTGACATTTAAGGATCAAGGTTCAATTATGAGGAATAATAAGGAATAGTTAGGATTTAGGGTAATCTAAAAGAATACTTTACCCCTAAAGGATGAAGTGTTCATTCACGGGACAAATTATTCCACTTTTACTTGTTATCTTTCAATTCGTACGGTTAGAATTCACAATGTTTATCCACATTATCTCATACGACTATTGAAGAAGATCCTACTGTTACATTCTCAAAAGGTTCATCTTTAAGAAGAATCCTCTAAAATGCCTTGGTCTCATAGGTGCCTTACCTTGAAAGGGCCCAAACTTAAATTATGTTGACACAGAGGTGTTAGAAACTTGGACAGTGCAGGTGTAACAACCATATTTGACTTGAATTTGGGTGTAATGACAAGATCTGCAATCAAGAGTACGTAGTGGCCCCTCTTGATGCCACTTTAGCAAACATTCTCATGGGTCCCATTCAAGGTTTTGACCATAGAAGGAATTTGCAAGACTCAGAAAGCATCCAAGTGGGACTCATAGGGTCAACTTCTAATGCAGCATTTTCTTGTTCAACTATCATTCACTTGAGCATCTGAACTGGCGGACAATGGTCAGTCCTTAGTACTCTGCTACAAATGAATACTACCCATAGGACGGTCGAATCAAGTATTACATTAAATAAGTTAAAAACTTACTCTTTTCTTTGTGTCATGTATGCACTGGGAAGATACTGATCTCTTCTTTTGGTTCTTAAAAAAATTACAGTTTCTGGTGCTGTACGTCTTGTGCACGATGATACATTCTTTGACAAGGTTGTATGCCCTTCAGATCCTGTTCTTACTTCAAGTGGCAAGAGCATTACTACACTAAATCTTATGTTTAGTGTCATACACTAAATCTTATGATGAAGATTTTAAACAATTGTGTCTACAACGATCCCCCTCTTTTAATAATATAAATTTTTTGCGCTCTTAGTAAAAAATCTTCATCAAAAGTAAAAACTTATGGCATTTACAAGTCATTTACTGTGCCTGACACTAAACATAAAATTTAGTGTAGTTGTGGCTCAATTTCAAGTGCTTTGAAACCCTCTTTTAACTAGTGTAAATCCTTTGGTTTTAGGTTGGGTGTTGTGGTGGCAGTAAGTTCATTTTTTTGATATAAGGTTTGACAATATTTCGGTTTTTTGGGCGAGAAGTAGTGTGGATGTAGCACAACATTTTAGGCAGAACTCTGGCAAGCAAATGAGTTTTTTCTTTGCCACCATTAGGCGATACTATTTTTTTCTTGCCAATTATGCACAAACTACTGGCTACAAAATTCAAACAAGGAAAGCTCAATGGGCTGCCAACTCCCATTCTACATCAAAGAAAGTGATGACAAAAACAAAAACTAATGTTAATATGTATATACTAGAAAAGCACATTTTAGTGTTCTCTATTCAGTTGCCAGCAATAGATCCACGGCTTAGTGGCCTTCCTTTGACAGTCACTTGAGAGACAAAGCAAATTGTCTCCGTGAAGAGGAGGTAGTCCCTGACATTGAAGTCATTCTCCCTGGAAAACGCCGCCCAACCAATGGAAAAGAAACATGTGGTCTGACATGGCTGTATGCGCACTTTGGATTTCACTACTCCAGAAGTGTGTGGCTTGTGAAGTGTATAGAACTTGCCATCAAACATCTCCTCCCCGCCATTGCGCTAGAACTAAGTGGATATGTCCTACCAATGTGAACAATAGTATTTAGAAAGATAATTGAAATTAATTGAAATAGTGAATGAGGCGCAATTGGATTTGAAGAAGTGAAGCATGCAATAGATCGTCTTGAACTTGAGCAAACATTACAAGCTTAGTTGACTTGTAGTCGACGTAGTGAGATGGCCGCAAGGTCTTTCAAAAACCTAAAGTTGCATCTCTCAGATAGACGTGGACTAGTATATACGCGTGGTTGAGGACTTCAAATAGCAAGAAGTCGCCGATGCCTATCTCCTCATCCATGAGAAACATGTGTCATCCATGCTTAGAATTGATGGCAAACACATCCTCACCATGACCATCAACAACCTCAAAATTCAGTAATCATTCCTTCATGTTGTGAGGGTGTTTGACCATGGCACAATTACCTTGCAGCTTTCCACTTTTGGCATCGTCAAAGTCAGAAGGGAGTTGTTGCGGAACCAACAAGCATCCATTAGGTGAGGCAAAATCATGCAACAATTCAAGCGAGAAACATGCAACAATTCAAGCAAGAAACATGCACCAATTTGGCATGGATGCAACAATTTGGAGTAATTTTGGCTGACCACCACAACAGGCAACATGGAGGCAATTCGAAGAAGGTTCAAGATCAGACAAGCGACATGCAGCAATTCAAGCATGCAACAATTCAAGCAGACAACATTCAAGCAAACAATATGTAGCAATTTAGTCTAAAGTTCATAGGACTTCCAAAACAATCAGATGCACATAAAAGGTTAAAACACCATATTCGTTATAATGGGAGATTTCCATGATTTTGAAGATATATGATCTTTAAAGTATCAATATATATAGACAATTGTAGGTGCAAAGCATATCAACAATGCACCAAGAATACTATATTTCATTACATGGATGGACCAAATTAGCCGAATGTCCCAAAAAATGGTAACGCTAAAAGAAGCATGTACCATTATTCCAAGCTTTATTTAAAACTTCATGAAAAAAATCACAAACAATACTCATTCACCCCGAGGCAAAACACAATCGTCCTATCACTAATCAAATGGTCTACGGAGTTCCACCATAAGCTTCTATACGCGTCTTCAAAAAAGCCCTCTGACGTTGCCTTGTCCATGTTGCGCCATTCTCTTGCATTAATGGACTCTCTAGAAGACGCTGCAAACCCCGCCTACGCACCTCGTCACTGTTTGATTTGGGCAGCGAGTGCCGGCGGGTGGGGGAAGGAGAGCATTTGCCTCTAGCAGCATCTCCTGACAAAGTTCGGGGACGGAGACATTTACCGAATGGTTCCTGCACAATAGACGTGTGGGAATCTGTTCCCCCACGGTTCCGGAAGTTAACCTAAAAATCCGGCACAAACAAAAAAATTTAGTGTTAGAACGTTAGAATCATAAGTTTGAACTATAGAATAGATAAATAAGAAATAAGAAAACCTAGGGTACCAAAGATCCTTAAAGCCGTTTAGGAATTACCATAAATCCAAGGGATTTGGAACCGGAGAGACCGCTCACGTCCGGAACCTGCCGGAAGCATCCGGAACTGGAAGTAAACCGGATCCCGAGGGAATCCGGAGCCGGAATTGGTCCGGAGCCGGAACCGCTATTATCACCGTAACGGCCGTCCGTACACCGCAGAAGGTATTTAAGCAAGAAGTTAGGTTTCACCTCCCACACTTCTTGGCTTACTCTTTTCCCTTCGCCCGTGCATTTTATCTTCTTAATCCCCCTAGAACGTAAGTGTTTCCATTAGAGAGAGTGTGTGGCGAGGTTAGCGCGTGCAGGTGATACCGGAGAGACTGTGAGGAATCTCTGCAGAAATGGCGGAAGGAGAACCTTCCCGGACTACTCGTGGTACGACGACGCAACCGGCGGTTCAACGGGTGGTCCCGATCATACCGACAGACCCGGAGGAGAAAGCCGTCCTCGAACACTACCTCACCAACATGGGCTGCCGAGGGCTTTTCGACGTAGCGTGGGGCGCGAAGGATCCGAAACTGGTGGCGGAACTGCTCGGGACACCGGACAATTAGTACGATGGCACAATCCGAGCTCACCCCGAAACCTGGGGTATTCCGGAGTGGCAGCGTACCTACTCCTTCAGCAGCGGAACCGTCAAGACAGCGGAGCGGTGCGAAGACATACTTGGGGACAAATTCACAAGGCAAGCCGACCCCAAAGAAGGCTACAGCACCAACGACCTCCGGCATCAAGACGCGCAAATTGTGGTAAGATTCTTGAACCCGATCTTTCACCCGGAGAAACCTAAACGGGTGGTGTCTAAATGGGCCACCACCATATTAGGTTCGATGAGAGAGAAATTTAGTGTAGATTGGGCCTCGCTTATGAGCAAGATGATCAACCGGATGGTTAAGGGGCTCCAGAAGTCGAAGAGGGCCGGCACCCCTCTCCCCTCGTACCTCACTCACCTCTACGCACAACACGATGTGCTTACCCCGGACGAGCAAGACGCATACGAGCTGCTGCTGGAGATCCAGAACTATGGAGGTCCAGAACCAGGAGACGATAACGAGGAACCGGAGGACGTGGAGACTTCCTTGCCTGAGACAGTTCCCCAAAATCGGAAGCGGAGCAGATCTGTACCGCGGGAGTCGACACCGGGACCATCTACATCAATTCAACCAACGGGTGAGCAACCTCCGCAAGGCCCCAGGTCCGCACCACGTGAAGGTTGCATTCCTCCGGCGGAGCCCCCGCACCTTATTGGACTCGACGGGCCCGACCTACTGGAGCTCATCCAGCATGGAGGATGGCGTGCGGCGATCGTGTGCCAATCCGAAGCGCGATTACGAGAAGTCTTGGACGGCATCAGGTGGGAGTTGGAGGTAGAGAGGGTCGTGGAGATACCGATAGCGATCCAAGAACTACCGAAGAACACACTCCGACTCCAAGCCTTAGAGATCCAGCAGGCTGCCATCATCCGGAGTCGAGACAAGTTTGCTGCGACGTGCGACGAAACGTTGACGGCGTTGACGGAGTCCCGAAAGAAGCTGAAGGAAGCGGAAGATCGAGCAGACGCTTCCGCACAGGCTTTGACAGAGGTACGCGCCGCGTTAGCCTTTCCGGTTGACACGGTCAACCAGAGTCTTCTCTTCACAGATCAGCTAGAGAAGGAAGGAAGACTGAACCAGATCCAGATCATACGGTTTTTGCACGACCACGGCAAGAAGATGGAGAAGACATGGACTCGAATGCAGGAACTGGTGGCCAACCTACCCACTCAAGGACCGGAGAACCGAAGCACTCAAGCACCGGAGGACACTGCAGTTCGAGTACGTATCCGGACGTCTCCGGACGAATCCGGACCCCCAAGCGTACACCCGGAGGTTTCCGGGAAGTAGACGGATATCCCAACTCCGGCGGAGCCTGCTGCACCCATGACCGGCAGTCTTTCCGGCAACCCAAGCCCCGGTGCTGGAAAGCACTGGACGGAGTTACTACCGGAGGTAAGTCAGGGTGAAACCCCTTCTCCCCTCTGGCCTGCACCTACTCCTCCCTCATCAGGTCGTCGGAAGTCTACTCCACCACTCGCTAGGCGTTTGGCGACGGATCCTCTTAGTCCCGGAGCCGAATTCCAAGGCTTTGCTGAAGCTCCGGAGACCATTGTGGTGGATTCCACCTCCGAACCCCCTCCACCGGCAGCATCACAGCCTCCAACTTCTGGAGCCGGATCACAAGACCTTCCGGCATCTTCTACTCCCCAGCGGAGGAGGGCCGGCAAGGCGAAGGCAGAGGCATCTACGAGACGTACCAGTCCAAGATTCAAGAACGTTGGATCACCCCCGTAGGTAGGTTAGATTTAGGATTAGTAGTAGCTTAGGGATCGGAATTAGGTAGCGATTAACGATGGGGCCTAGAGTTGCACCCGGCTACTCAATCCGGAAACTAAGCCTTCTGGAAATTTAGGACCTGCCGGAATTTTGCGTACTTTTCGGATGTCCGGAATCCGGACCCGGGAAAATAGGATCTGAGGTTCTCTTTCCCGGATTTTTTGGGATAAGATCCTTAACTTTAGGGATAAGATCCTCCGGATTTCTTGTAGATAGGATAAGCCTTAATTTTGGAACAATTCTTGTACTTAGAAGATGGGTTTTGGGAAACTCGTCACCTTGTTTTCTTTTCCTCTACGTTGAATATATTTCAGAGCTTTTCTAGAATTGCTACCTAGTATTTGTGAAGAGAGTATTTTACGTGTGAGGTTGAAGGTCCGTTGCGGTAGTACGTTTTGTGCAAGTTTCTTCAAAGAGAAGGATGTGTTGTTGTGCTAAGGAGTGAACCGGTTTGGATATTCAGCAGGGGAGTGTCCGGAACAACTGGAGGAGGTTGCAGAGGTGTTCTTGGTCACCTTCAAAGTCCGGAAGAACCAGGAGGGGAAGAGATATATTGCAGATGTGTTCCTGGTAGTCTCTAGGGCACGGAACAGTCCGTGTGAACCCGAATTCCGGTCCAAAACCGGAGTTTACCCCCACGATAGGAAAAACCTGCTATGTGATTCTAGAAGGAGTCCTCCCAAGTAGAACTATATCCCTATCTTTGTAGAGCTACAAAATTGCTACCGGAACGTCGTTGTAGTCCGGCCGTACCTTTGTGTGACCGCATCCGGAAGGCCTTCCGGATGTCGTGAGAGTTACGTCTAGGACCAACACCCTATCACAGGTTAGTAGATTAGAAGAAGAGTGATTGTCCGGTCACTATAAACTTCGGGGCAGTGGGTGTCTAGCCACTTAAAGTTACAAGGCAGTGGGGAATCCGGCCACTTACACAAAATAGGATCAGTGGTCTTCCGGTCACTCGTTTAAACCTTCCGGAAGCCGCTCTGAGGAGGAACAGAGGTAAATCAAACTACCCTCCACGTTTCCGGAAACCCTTTCCGGAAATAACTATGAAACCTTCCGGAAACTAGATCCGGAAAGTTTTGCTTGGGTTTTGGAATCCGGAAGTATCCGGACTATCACTGACTGGAGTAATTAACCTAGGTGATGAATAGACTAGTGATTTTGGGGTAATTTGAAAGGATAACTAGATCTCTGTGGGAACGAAACCGGAGTGGTTTACTTTGGAAGCACTTAGTGACGATTGAGTGCATTCCGGAGGAATACTGACTCTGCAAACTACGACAAGGCGCCACACACAATCCAAAAAAATACACTTTAGGTCGAATACTGCTACACAACACACATGATAATGTAATCATTGAGATCCATCCTAGTGCACATTAGGTCGGATGGAGCTAAAATGCAGAAGGAAAGATCCACAGAGCACATTTAACCCCCAACAAAAAAACAAGCTCAAATGAACCAAAACTACATTAGTGCAATGTAGCTCAACAACAAACCAAAATTGTCTAGGCCAAAACATCGCAATAGTGCAATAAATTGGAGGTCATCATAACACGCACCGCAAGCGAGCGTTGGGAAGTACCATCCCTTAAACCGTCGTAGACAATACGCTTTGCTGGAGTACAATTATCCGGATTTAAAGGCGGGGACCCAGGAACTAAACAAGGCCACTGCGGCGAAGGCGAGTTGTTCCTATCATGAATTGGCTCCCGCGCAATAGGGCTTTCAACAACTCCGTCGTCCACTGCCATGGTCGAATAATCCATGGTTGATTTCGCGGTTGCAGCAGAGTGCAACAAAAGCCCTTTACTCCGAAGAGAAAGGACGAACTCCTCTGGCCCTAGCAAGGAATCCACGGACGCCCGACAGTCACAGTCATGTAGAAATTTCAACCACAGCGACACTCACATACCTTAGAACAATAGATGAAAATTCCAATCATTCAAAATAGCACGACATTCCATCAGCAGTAGATATCCAATTCCCACAACAAACAGAGCGGTGAAACATCTCAGTTTCATTTATAAAAAAAATATACACAAAAAATGGTCCAACAAAATTTACAACATCGAGCTGTAGTCAATCGATACAGTTTAGCTCTATGCGACCTAAAGTGTAAAAGGCATCTAAGCGTTCCCAACGGCATTAAGAGCGGAGATTCTGAAACGCTTGGATTGCGTTCCAGATACTCGCAGATTGACCACACGTCTTCTGATCATTATAAAACATTTCCCGGCCAGAGGGATGTTCGGCCCGATACTGCGCTAGACCACCCGGAAACTGATGAAGGTCACAGAGATATGGCAGCAATTCCTCCAACAATACAGAGTCGTCTCTTGCGCCAACATGTTTGTGCGACCATGATGGAAGAAGGACGTTCTCCGGCAAATTGAGCATGTGCTTAATCGGGCTGTCGTCAATGACAAGCGTATGTGCCGGAGTATACTCACGACCCAACCTATTGAAGAGATGGCTCGAATAGGTCTTCAAGAAGATGTCCTTCTGAGTGCCAGATTCCTTCATGTAGATTGTTCTGCTACCGACTCTACGCTCGTGAATCCTATTGCAACTCTCCTGACCAAAGATCCTCAGAGGGTACGAAGAACTATGCTGAAAAAGATAATTACATATCTGACGCATTGTAGATTCCATCATCGAACTCCAGATCGTGATGGCGGCAATCATAGACAACTTCGTAAGGAATTCAGCACAACCAGGGCGCACTCGAACTAGTTTAGGGCCTACTTCGGCTGGCAGCGAAGCCGAGTGAATGGACGGGATAGAGTCCCTGGATCCTCTGGCCTGCCACGACGGCTCACACGTGCATAGAATCCCATTGTGGTCCAGCACAATGTTCAACCACCTGCCCTCGATATCTGATTGGACTCTAGGTATTTCTTCTAGATTACTGGCACCACTTATTGATGCCTCGCTGACCTGGTTCGGAAATGCCAGGAGAACGACCAATATTACTACAGATTCATTAACAACGACGAATCAACAATACGTAGAACGAAAGAGGTAAATGGGGGGAGGAGTGATGGGGAATGAGTGGAGTTCAAAAAGAGTTAGAAGAATACCTCGAGAACTTCATCGTCCTGCAACATTTCGTCTCGGGCACCCATCGATCCCAACGAACCCTGCATGCTGTCAAGGGGCCCGGAGTGCCCGACATCCATTTGGGGGCACGGTTCTGGGACAAGAACAGGTGGCTCAGAATCATGATTGATCTCGTCTACGAGCACGGCTGAAACTTGGACGACCTCTTCTATGACTGGGACTGCAGTTTGGACGACCTCTTCTTTGACTGGTTGAGCAATCGCGTCATCACCGAAACTTAGATCTGGAAAAATTCAACAACTTCACCCTATCAGCGGATGGGCACAGAGGACACGGATACAAGTCACAGTGGTTAGATGTCAAGCAGTTTAGCTCGAGTCGAGCTGAAGTGCTCGCCGTGCACTGTAATATTAACAAAAAAAATACTGGAGTACAAAATTGGACATTTACAGAATGTTCTGCCTCTATACACTTGCAACTACGTTACACTAACCTGACGATGACCTGAGGACATCTGCGATAGATTCGTCCCGATCCGGCGACTTCGGAGGGGAAGAGGGGTGGGCCGATGCGGAAGAGAGAATAGGAAGCAATTGAGCCCCACAGGAGACGGGGGAGGTACCCGACGGATATGGTAGCTGCAAATCGCGAGACGGACTCGCAGACCCGCCGTCCGGTGATGCGGGAGCCTGGGGGATTGCAGCAATAACTACGGGCGGTGTTGTGGCGGCAGTAGGCAAATTAGCCGACATGAATCTCTGCATCATGAGCATCATCTCGGCATGCCTCTGATCTTGGTCTCTCTTCATTTCATCGTTACGCCTCCGCTGTAGATCCATGAGCTCCTTGTCGCGCTCCGCAAGCCGTTGCTCCATCAACCTCATCCGGGTGGCCTCCTCTTCAAGCTTCTTCTCAAGGGAGATCAACCTGCTGTCATCCTGAGCGCTGCTCGCGATAGCCAACGGAGAGCGCGTGCTCGCGCTAGCAACCTTCCTCTTCTTGGCTGCGGGGCGAGCGGTTGAAGCGCCCAAGGTGGGAGCTGAATGAGGCCTGTCGGAAATCTCCAACGAATCCAACTCCGGGAAGTCGAGTCGGTGTTGCGAGGATGCGATTGTGTCTCCTCCTTCAGATTGAGAGGCACTCTGAAACTCAGGCGGAGTAGCGTCAACGAAGTCGTCTTGGAACTCATTATCCGGAGTAACGGTGCTCGAGATCGGGCACGCAACCACAGCGCTCGGCTCCTCATCTTCCTCCTCATCGCCGAGGTCAATAATGGCTTTCCCCTTCCCCTTTCCAACGGCATCTCCAAGCTCGGGGAAGATCTCCGAGTTGACGTGATACGCAGAATTATCGAAATCGGCCCGATCCAACGTCAAGGCGACCTCAAAGGCGTCGTCGAGATCCTGCTCATCGGTGTCGTGAGAAATGCAGAATGCCTCCAGGTCCAGCATCTGCACACCAATGGATTGAACAAGATTCAATTTAGGTTGAGTCGAGCTAAACTCACTACAACCAATTGTTGGTACGAAAACTGAGCTATTATAACTTCAAATCATACGAACGAAGTAAATGACATCCATAAAATCGTACAAGTAAAAGCCGACACTTTAGCTCGAGTCGAGCTAAAGTGACACCAAAAGAGCATAGGCAAGACCTCTTTGAAACTAAGCAGTCAGAAAGGGAATAAACAGTTTAGCTCGAGTCGAGCTAAACTGCAGGGATGCTTACCACACTCGCTGGCAGTAATTTCGTCCCGCCAAACAGCTGGACAACAGATTCCCCCCTCTTGCAGAACAGCTCTAGGACCTTCATGAAGAACTCCATCCTCAGCTCGTTCAAATTCATGGAGTACGCCAACTCGTTGTACTTGCGCAGCTTCGTGTACAACACATGCTCTGGAGCTGCGTAGATCTTCTTTACGGCCGGGATCACCGTAAGCTCTTTCTTGAAGAGAAAGAGGAGCCGAACCGGGTCTAGAGCGTTGTTGGTCTTCGGCGCGAATCCTCCGAGGCGCTCGTTCTCGGAGGGAAGATACTTTGACTGCAGCACATCGTATGCATGGCACAACGACGGGCCCTCAGCAAACGCTGTCACTTGAAGGTGTGACTGCTCGTTGCCGCAAATGAAGAGCCAGGCTGGAAGATCGGTGAAGGGAGGCTGCCCTTTCGATGCGAACATCGTCATGAACTCGTCGAAGAAGGGCCTCTCCAACGACGACGATGACGTCCCAGAGAACCCAGGGATGTTCCGGAAGTCGATGATGCCGAGCTTCACATTGCAGCCCAGGTTGCGCCACGAATCCGAAGGCCACGTCCCGAGCGAATTCGTTGCCGCCTTGTGAGAACGGAAGTGCAGGGCTCCCACTGGTGAAACGAACCGCGACCGCACATCGATGAAGACTCTGAAGAACTCCATTGCGTACGGAGAGAGATCTTCACATTTGCAGTTGCGAAACTGCGTCTGCCTCGAGTTGGCGTAGTACGAATCCGGTGGACCCCAATCCAAGAGGGCACGCTTGGAGGCCTTGCTGACGTTGTAGTTCTTCTTGAACGTCCGCCAGTTTGAACGTCTGTACGCTCCAGTGCTGTTGAAGAAGGCCAGCTCCGGCCTGATCAGTTGAAGCTCCATCCGAGCGACCTCCTTCCTCTTCCTCCGATCCACCCAGTCCCGGGCTGTATAGCAATCCTCCAGCGCAAAATTTGGCAGCTTGATGACCACCTTAGGATAGGGCAGTTTCCGAGATGGCCCTGATCGATTGAGAATGTGCTTGCACATTTTCGCGTGATCCGCTTCGGTCATGTTGCCAAAAAACTTGAAGAACTCGCGCGTCAGAACCCCATCCTTCTCAGGAACCCAAGACTTCGCGTCCTTGAACTTTGCCAAGGGCGTCGAAGTTGAATCGACGTTGATGAGGTCGCCATGCGCCGCAAAAGAGATGACATCGGACCAGAGCTCGAAGGTTTCATCTGTCGCGGCGATGATCTTCACCTCGTTCGTAATTGAAAGCTCCTTCGCCTTTCCGGCTTTCTTAAGCGCCGCCTGGCTCTTCGCAACGTCGATCATTGCGAAGCGCTCACGAACCGCGTTAAGAAATGGCTGCGCAGAACATAAAAGGGTCGTTTGAGTATACAATAAAGCAGGAATATTAACATGTCCCGTAGGGTCCAAATACTGCAAGTTACCTCGAGTCGAGCTAACTTGCAACCCATGAGCAGACAATGACGATTTCTTATCTATACATATGACTGTACAGATACAGAGCGCATTTGCACTTTAGCTTGAGTCGAGCTAAAGTGCATGACCTTGGTTATGATATATTACCTCAAACTTCTTGTCATTTGTAATCTCCGCTACCGTTCTCCGACCTGACTTGTGAGACCCGCGAACGCCTGTGGCGGAGTGCTTCGGCATTGGTCTCTCAGCTTGGATCCACAAAGCATAGGAGCCGAGGATATTTGTTGCCCACGTCGGCTTGAACTGGACCAAATGATTCATGCGATTATAATACGCGGAAATCTTCTTCAGCTTCTCCGGATCTTGCGTCCAGACAATGTAACATTGCCATGTTCGGAAGTGCCTTCTCATCACCTCCGGAACGTTGCCGTTAATCATCTCCTTTGAGGCTGCAACGCTGTGCTGGCCGTTGATGATGTAGAAGTCGCAGTCGCTGAGCTCCTCCACAGTCGTCGGCATAGCGTCGAGCTTTGGCATGACGTAGAGAGTCTGCTTCTGCGTCTTGTCGGGCATTTGGAGGTAGTAATGCTTCAACTCCTCCATGCCCTGAGGCTCGAATGCACGGATCGTCCACTTCGGCGGTGCATTATGCAACCTCATCACGTCAAGCTCGATCTTCATCTCTCTGTCGCCTTTGAAAAAGCAGCTCTGACACTCCGTCCAGAATTTCTGGTAAATCTGTTGGACGTTGTTGTAGTCGATTGTCTCTCCGTATTCGAGCACCTTGGGGAGCTCCGAGAGTGTAGAGGCCATCGAATTGGCTAGCTCCTCCTCCGATACGAGCTTCGACTTCTTTCTTGAAGAGGTCTCCGGCTTCTTGGCAACTGAGCGCTTCTAGACGGGGGAAGCAGACAGAGTGTTGCGCAGAGTGCTTCGACTTGTTCTCGCACCTGGAGTTCTAACCGGTACCGACGCTTGACTCATGTCCTGGCTACCGGTCACGGCCCCCAAAACCGTTGAAAGTTCTATCGGGCGTCTTGCCGCGATATTCTTGGCCTTATCTAGAGCGGCAAAGGTACTCATTCTAGATAGAATGACACGCAGTTTATTAGCTATAGCCTTTGCTTTTAGTGGCTGTCCGCTACTAGTCTCCCATTTCTTAAGGGAGATCTCATGCTCGACCTGAGTCACTATTTCCTCAAATTTGGAAGACCTAAGAGAATCGACCAAATCCAAGATACAGAAGGGAGATGAACTATTGTTTACTATAATAGTAAAGAAATATGGATCTAAGGACTCAGTGGTCGTCTCACACGACAACTTAACGTGATCGTTATCTTCATGGACTACATCAGTAACTTTGGTCTTGAAGTCGATGTGCTGGGGATCGACGATAGCACCAGCGAAGGTCTGACCAAACACTAAATGATCCGTATAGGTCGCCCACAGAAGCGTCCACTTCAGTGTCATCGATGGGTCCTTCAGCTCCCAGCAATCCAAGTGGTTGTTGTCGTCTCCATCGTCATCGTCAACGTCGACAGGCTTTGGCTGGAAGAAGTGTTGCAGCTGCGACACCATCATGTCCCTCTCAGATCTGCACAAACACAAAACAGAGCAAAGATATTAGATTGCTCTATTGATCATCCAATTAGGACGGCGAGGTCACACATTAGCTCGACTCGAGCTAAAGTGTACCATTATTCAAGTATGTGAGTAATACTCTGCAACAAAATTTAGTCATTGAGAACGTTCTCTTAGACGCTTACAATGAACTCATGCCTACTTCTCGTTCAACTCTCAGAAATGTGGGAGAGCTTCAGTTCCCCCTTAAATCACTCATGAACCTCACTCTTTGAGGTTCTCAAGTGGTGGAAGCGAGACTGAAGCTCTTGCACGATTTATGAGAGGTGAACGGAAAGTAGACGTGAGTTGAGTTAGGAGACTGCAATTACACCAATGTATCAATGTTGTATTGAAGTTTTAGCTTCATCTTTAGCTCGACTCGAGCTAAAGTGCTCATGCATGGAATGCATAGCTGAACAGTTCTGACACTTGCAGTATTCATTCAAACGTCATTCGTTATATGATACTGAAGGCGTAGGGTTTAGGGCTCCTGGGTGAGAGTATGGATTTTACCTTTCAGCCATTGCTTATGAACCTTAATCCCAGACAAATTCTGTTGGAACTAGACTTCCTGCAACAACAATTACAAACCCACACACAAAATCAATCAAAGTAGCACATGGAAACCAAAACATTGAAATCTTTCACATTGAAATCAACACTTTCAAATGGGCACATTGAAATTCAGCACTTTGAAATAAACACATTGAATTCAGCACATTGAAACAATGACATTGAAACCAGCACATTCAAACTAGCAGAAAGTAGCACATTTACACCATCACAAACCAACACATTTAAACTAGCACAACAAATATCCACAAACCACCACAAAACCACCACATTCTAATCATCACATTCAAACCAGCACATTGAAACCAATACACACTCTCATCTACGTGGTGACACATACATCAAAAGCAATGCTACACATATATTATGTTTCAACACATCATATCAAAAGCAAAACTACACAAATATCAAAAGAAATGCAAGACTGAATGAGTGCACTTACCTTTAAAACTGAGAAATCCGACTGGAAAAGCTGGAAGTCTTGTTAGTTGTTCACGTCAATCCTCCACGCACGGTCGTTTCAGACTCTACGTGCTCACAGAAACTCACAAAAACTCACACACACTCACAGAAACTCACACACACTCACAGAAACTCACACTCACAGAAATTCACACACACTCACAGAAACTCACACACTCGCAGAAACTCACACAAACTCACACAAACTCTCACAAACTCACACAAACTCTCACAAATCTCACACAATCTCACGCAAACAACCCTAAACTTTGGCGCTACAGTGTACTCGAAGTCACACAACAACAAATCGCACGTCCTACAAACCCTATGCGCAAGAAACCCTAGACTCTAGAAATTGCACGCGGAACCTATACGCAGCGCTATAGTGTAAAAACATAACAATCCCTGTAGATAATGAAACTAACACAAACCAACGCATCAACTCACAAAACTCACAAAACATCAACGCCTGGAAGTACACGGAAAACCTGGACTGCAACGAAAAGAATAGAAAAATGGCTCGCGCCACGACTTTGTGGGGAAGTTTTTGGGCCACCTAAAGCCGTGAGGGTCGAAACCCTGTGGCCGTTTGGTGGTCCCGAGATACCCTCGGGATACCCTTGGCGATATTGGGGTGTAACTCCCGGGTATTATGCCGGATGCTCCACAAATCATTCACCTTCGTTACTGATACCCGGACTTTTAAGAAGCCAATTTAAATTTACCAGAATAAGTTCAAGATATTACGCGCCTGTAGTATTTGTGTACTCGTAAATTTCCAACACAATTTTTCGGAGCCATTAACACTACAATTTTGCATATTTTGGGGCAACGAACACGTAGCAAAAGGAAAGTGATTATTTCCAATTTCATTCGTATGATCTCAATTAAAACTTCTAAATTGAAATTTTCTCAATAATACACAAACTTAAATTGGACGAAAGTGAACGTTTATAGTATTTAGTGCTTAGTTTTCTTTCATGGTTTTAGTGGATCAGCCGGCTTTCACTTCACTCGATTTCAATTTTTGCATTACACAAGGAGTAAATTCATTACCATTGATATATATAAGTTCCTCCTACACCAATTATTAGGTGAAGCACACTTAAGAGAGTTTTAAAGCTACGATTTTAAGATTCTATTACTTTGAATTCAAGTTTTGTTTTTTTATGAGTTTGATATTATTTTCTATGACAATCGAACAGACAATAAGTATGTTAAGACCACATCTTGCAATTGTATAATTATAAAATAAATGCCAGTGCACACTTTAGCTCTAATGGAGCTAAAGTGTGCGTATTTGCTTTATAGTTCCCTACATTTATTGATGGTGTACACTTTAGCTCTAATAGAGCTAAATTGTGAATTTTTCTGTACTTTTCACTTCATTTTGCTTTTACTGTAACGGTACAAATACAGTTGTTAGAGCATCTCCCCCCCTGACGGAGAATTTTCCACGCCAGCGGGAAGGTGCCCAAGTTTGAGATGAAGTGAGGGGGGTCACCCTTTTCCCCCCGCACCGTCCCCGAATTGGCCACTGTGAGGGAACGCCAACGCCCAGCACTAACGCCATAGTAGGCTAAATTTTTGGGAGGTTTTTATTGATTTCTTTTAATTCCCTCGTATAATTTCATGCTTGAACACATGCTCTCGGGGAATTTTGGTGTCCCCTGTACTTTTTGTAAATTTACTATTTAGAGGAACCGGCGCCGCCACTCCAATGGGCCGGGACACCGGCCTCGGCCTCACGGAGTCGGCTTTACCGTGTTTATTCTTGCATTCCGGTCACTCGGCCCCGGTGGAGATTATCTTTTTCTAGTACACTATTTGTCAACAAGTTGGCAACTAGTTTTAGCCACCATTGTCCTGAATATTATCCCTCATTCGTTCACCTACTACAGTTCATTTCGTAATAGCCCTCTATCAAAACTCTTCCCTAGCACACAATTTTGATACTTGATAAATAGTATAAGCTCAAAGTCTTCAGCCTACCGGTCGCCATGCATTTATTCTTCGTCTCATCTTCAACCTCAATTTCTTATCCTCTTATCCACAACTATTCTCATTCCCATCTCTTGCATTTTTTTAATATTATTTAATATTATCTAATGAATATTTAATGTGTAATCAAATATTTAGCCAATAACTAATGACTTTGTAATGATTTTTTAGAGGATAATTCATGTATATTGGTATATCTGTAACTTTTATGCACAATTAAAGAATATTGGAATTTTATTTATTGAATGTTGGAAGTTTTAAAAGTATATTTATGATAGTTTATTAATATTTATATATTTAATGATTATTTAAAGAGTATTAAATGCACTGTTAATGAATAGTTAATGAATAGTGCATAAATTTCTAATGTAAAATTAATGTGTATGTGAATATTTAATGAGTATTTAATTAATATTTACTGAATATGTAATGCACATTGAATGCGTATTATGTGATGGATATCTAATGAGTATTTTACTTGTATTCCTATATTTATTGTATGTTTAAGTTTTTTCCTTTTCCAATATTCCTTTCTTTTCTCATTTTCGTTTCCAGAAGAATGTTCTTATATTTCCAGTCTTCTACTTGTAGTTTCATTTTCCCTCCATATTTTACATTCTACTTTGTCCAATTTTTTATATTTTCCTTTTGCTCCATACCTACGTCCGCTTATTCCCAAGCTCTGTCTTGCAAATTCTTCCTTTTCTACATGCACTCAACCCTTCTTTACTATGATGCTCAAGATGTAATCAAATCATGATTAAGGTTCCCTACAGTAATTGTCCACAAGTAAAAAACTTTATGTTCTACTATTTACTAGGATTGACATTTAGTGTAGTACTTGGCATTTAGTGTAATATAGTTTTGTCACTACACTTATTGTAAATTTTACAATTACTGTGTGCATTCCTATTTAGTTTCCACTTCTCTAGAAGCCATCTTCTGTATATTGGAGCTACATAGTGCATTTTTGCTTTCTAATCCACTCCATTTAGTGATGGTGCACAATTTAGCTCTAGTAGAGCTAATCTGTGCATATTATCTTTTTAGTTCACTGCACCTAGTGATGAGGCACACGTTAGCACGAGTGGAGCTAAAGTGTGTGCACACACTCCTTTTAGTTCACTGCATGTAGTGATGGTGCACACCTCTGCTAAAAACCGATCTGATGTATGTGCAATGTGTATATCCACTTCTACAAACAATCATTTTGAACTCCGTACTTCTCTTTATGGATAAGTATTTCACAAGTGGAATAGTAATCTTTTGAATTTTAAAAGGATTTTCATAATATGTGGATCTAAATCTCTAATAGTAATATTAAAAAACAAAAAAATATGACGATCCCCTAGTTTTTAGTGGATATGAAGTCTAAGTATTCTTGGTACCCTAAATCAATAATATGTGACAATGTGACAAATAGATGAATGAATATGTAATCTTATTTTTCACTAGAAAAATAACATATTTTTTCACAATATCATTTGTTCTAATATTACTTCTATGTATTGAAAATACCACATTCCATACTGTATCATAGCAAAAGGTTTTTTAGGTTGCTCGATGAGCCGGTAATCGAGAAGTTTCTCTTTTGGCTCGCATAACTTTTAATGAAGACGTTCATTGAGAAAATAAAATTACTTATAAATATGCCTCTCATTGAGAAAATACATTACTTATAAATATGCCTCATTACTTTTATCATCCTTCTACAAAATTTTGAGAATTTAAAATATAATTTGTGACCACTAGAACGTACTCAAAAACTAATTATTCCATTTTTGCATGTATAAATAAATTCAAAATTACTTACATTACGAACATTAAATTATGCCTGATGCACTAAGTGATACACTTTGTATTAGTTATACTTTATATTTCGATTATCCTTTTTTAGTCATGAGGAGGTCTCTCCGTTTCTTATTTAAATCTTTTAATATTGTTCCACTCTCTATGTTTTACAAATGACAAAGTCTTCAATTTCACGTCAAAACATGAAATAAATTGTATATGGTCAAGAAATCTTCCATCTTTTATGTCATGCTTAGATTGCCACACCCTAAAGTCATGAAAATACAATGTGAACTCAAGAATAAGATATTTTAATTGAAATATTAGTTTGCGCACATTTCAAGTCTTTGAGTACCTCTAAGTGGAAAGTAACCAATTTCAATTGCAAATCGAGACCATGGGGACATTGGGATTCTTGCCAAAGAATGCACATTCTAAATTGATGACGAAATAGTTACATGACGCACATTTTTAAAACCCCAAAGATATGATGTCCAAAGCATGTTTGAATACATTTGTTTTGGCTAAAAATACAGGTGCACATATAATATGTTTTTTTGTTTTTTTAAATGCTACTCGTTTGTTAAGGTCTTTGATTTCAACATAATAGATAAGTCCTATTTGGATTGTAATAAAAACTATTTCTAATCATCTCAATATCTTCTCTACATTTCCCTATACCTTAGTTGAATTGTCAATATCATGAATCTTCAAAGTATTATTATATTGAAATGAATTGACATCAGAAGATATCACCTAAACCAAGGATCCTAAACCGTGAACCCTAAACCTGAACCTAAATTCCAAACCCTAAACCCGAAACTCCAAACCCTAAACCCTAACCCTAAACCCTAAACCTAAACCTATCCAAAACCCTGAGCGTTACCCTAAAACCGTATATATAACTCGCATGTGCGAGTATATTCGAGGTATTGACCTTTCCTTATTTTAGTCAACCGGGAAATAGTTGATTTAGTTTCCCGCTAAGATTTCGAATTTGCACTTTTTAGGGGCTATGAATAAGTCCCCCCCCCCCCCCGCCAATTCTGAAGTTTCCTCCCGCCAATTCTGAAACGTTCGTGTGTCCGTGCGTGACCTCGCCGATACTCGAAAACTTTCTTCATTTGTTTCCTTCTCACTTTGGTTGTTGTGCAAGGTTGTTGTGGAGAGGCTTGGAGGTAGTACGGCTGTCGGAGCTTGAAGAAGGCAACACCTATAGGTTGCGCACGGTTGAGCAGGTGAGGCAACAACGTACCGGTTGTCTTCTTCATAAGGTACACAATGTATACTTTTTGCATTCTCCGTGCACAGTCTCTAGCAATTAGGATGTGACAGTGTGTAGGGTTATTGTGCAGGTTCCAGCTGCTACTGTGATTTTGAAGCATCAGTGAGAGTTTCTTGACGACTAACGGAAAGATTTGGGTTGTAGTATACAGAGAGTCAGATTCATAGGCGGAAGAGTTTTCCCATACGAATCCCGACAAAGGCGCCGAGAATCGCGGAAGGACAGTTTAGCTCGACTCGAGCTAATATGTCTTACGTTCTTTCGAAGGACAGTTTAGCTTGACTCGAGCTAAACTGTCGGTCAATATCATTATTGTCAGTTTAGCTCGAGTCGAGCTAAACTGTCCTTCGATCGAAGGTAAGACAGTTTAGCTCGAGTCGAGCTAAACTGTCGATTCAATATTGTAGGACAGTGCAGCTCATATGTAGCTAAATTGTCCTACTATAATGTTTCGACAGTTTAGCTCGAGTCGAGCTAAACTGTTTTACCTTCTTTCGAAGGACAGTTTATTTCGACTCGAGCTAAACTGATCTATCTTATTTTCTATGTCTTTTTAACTCGACTCGGGATAAAATTACATTGCGTCTTATAGTCATTAAATCAGGTAGGATCGGGCCAAATTGTCACTGTCGAGGGTGAGATTATTTCATATTCGGATTAAAACTAATTGCATTAAATTTTCTACTTGTCATATAATACCGCATTAGTTTACCTCGAGTCGAGCTAAATTTGTCTGTTCTTCAATGTCAATTCACTTGTATCAAATGTATTTTCAAGCGCCAGACTTTACCTCTTCATATGCTTCTTCATTGATGTCTATTCCTACAAGGTATTCACCTATTCTTATTTGGCAGGGTTATTTAATATTTACCTCATTGGAATGCAGAATGTCGTCTTCGGAGGACGACGATGTTCATGTTGATGCTCCCGTGAACGCTGACCTTCCTGAGTTTGATGTTATTCCTCGCCGTCTCTGGGTCGGGATGACTGTTTCGCTTCACAATGGTTCGGGTGTTCGCGTTGCAGAGGGGTTAGTTCGCAATGTCCGGTCCAATGCAATTCTAGGTTCATCTGGTCCTCTTGGGGATTCGAATGTTGTAGTACATGTGTCCAGTACTTTTGTTCTGGAGGAAGCTCCTGATGAGTGGAGGTACTCGTTTAAGTCCTGGCCTATTCAACAAGTCTTCTTAAACGGTGTGAGTCTCTTCCATCATTGCCTTAGGGACGTTTACAATGTCTGGTTGGTTGAGCGTAACAGACCTCTAGGTGGGAGTTCCCGTTCTTACGACAATTCCTCAAGGAATACACGTCCAACAGTGTCCAAGAATGCTGAATTCCTCATGACCCCTCTTTCCATTAACGCAGTTGCGAGCAATAGATGTTGCAGTGAGAATTGTGTACAACACTATCCTAGAGATAAAATAAAAGTCCTTCGGATGCGCTTGTACTGTGAGACCATTGTGCAGTTTAGAAATCATATCAAACTCGACGTTCATAGACAGTTTCATAGAAACTCTTCGGGTAGGAAGGTTGTGACCCTAGAGGGTGTGGACGTTTGTGCCCATGCTTGGATGAAAATCATGGGTGTAAGTTCGAGTACTTTCTATCGGAATGCGAAGGACGCTGCCGCTGGCCATGCGGCTCAACACCATGGGAATACCGGTTTGCGTAAGCCTAGAGGTCATACGGTTGTGGCTATTGCCGCTCTTGGAGCCATTCTCGATAGACATGCGGACCACATGCCTCACAAGTCCCGTGTTCTCCCATCTCGTGAGAAGGCTGTGGCAAAGGTCCTTCCTGCAAGTTTTAAGTGGAAGGATCAGATACCGCTTCTTGATGATCATCTCGCTGATTGTGGATTGCCACCAATCTCAACCTCAAGCTTGAGTAAGATTCGGCGAGTGAGCTTTCCTGAGTACTATGCCAAGAGAGGTGGAGACAACTTCGCCCGTTGTTCTACGTGTGACAAATACCAGGATGAGAAGAAGCTTACTCAACCTGGAACACAAGCATAGCTGTTGTGGCAAGAGAAGATGCAGGTTCACATCGATTCTGCCTTCTCACATCGGGACTTGTACTACCTGAACCGATTTCGATCAAAGTCGTCGCCCCAGGAGGTTCTTACCATCATGCATGATAAGATGGATCACTCAAAGACCGCGTCCCCGGTTTTTTCACATAAAACAAAGCACTTAGATGGGCTTATGAAGTTGCCTCTTGCAATCACAGGCATGCTTTCCCATGGTCATGTGGACCAACGTTACGCCCATTACGGCCTTGATTTATACTCCCATGATGCCAATTACACGGTTGGGTCGTTCGCAAAACTATTGCGTGACTTGGAGGCGCCTCCGAAGTCATCGTCCCGGCAACTCTTTCCTGAATCTTGCTCTCATCCATTGTATGCGGCCGTGTTACGGGGTGCAGAGATGTGTTTGGATCCATTAGGGCAGATTCCTGATATCCCAGTTCCTGGGAGGCCTTTGCCACCAATATTGAACATGCAAATGGACAATGTTGTTGGTGATAACAAAAATAGATTTGTTTTCTGTTTTTGGTCTCTTCTTGTTGCAAAACGCATCTTCCGCGAGGTATATGTTGATTTTATGCTAGTTGGTCATACACATGATGATATAGATGTATTATTTGGACGTTGGAGTATGACACTGAGGAAGGAGAGTTTTCCAACCATTCCTTTGCTCATGAAGCCGTTCATGAAAAATGAGAGTGTTCCCACAATCCCGCATCTCATTCAAGAGGTTCCTGACTTTAAGAAGTTCATTGGGGATATGATTGCGGACGGTGATGAAGCTTTGCAGGGTCATACGAAGGCTCATCAGTTCAAGTTTTATGTGGACTCAAGTGGTTGTCCGGTAATGAAGTATAAAATCCTTTGCCATGATGAGGATTGGCTTCCTAAGGGAGGAGAAGGTAGTGGCATCAAATTGTGGAAGGAAGATTCTGAAGGGAGGTCTTTATGACCTCGCGGAGAACTTGATGCATTGAAGCCTTCTACGATGCGGCATCTCCATGAGGTGGTGAAGGGACTTTCAGGATTCATCGATCACTGGGAGCAATCATCGCGGGAGTCTGTTGAAGCCCGTTCGCGTTTTGAGCCGCTATCGTATTATTGGCGCGATGTTAGAGATGCTCTGACACTTCCAATGGATACACCGATATCATTGGAAGTCGGCTTTTGACCAACGATGCGAATTGCCCATGCCATTGAAGATGAGTTCTCAGCGGAGGGTGAGGTTCGCGAGGAGTACCATGAAGATGAGTATTTTGTTGGCCAGAGACGCGATCTTCCACATCCTTCTTTTAGAGTTGGCCGTGATCTTTTTGCTGGCTATTTTGTTGCATTGCGGCCTTGTGATGGGGACGAGCGCCCATTTTGGATTGCTCAAGCGGTTTCAGATCCTAATTCTAATCCGGATATGCCAAACACTGTGCGTATCCAATTCTACCGCCCTATATTGCGCGATCAGGATGTTGTGAAGTTCTACAAAGATTGGGATACTGATAGCAACCTTCGTTGGACAATTGAAAAGGGGATAGCCATAACGTGGGAGAGTACCGATTCAATCTTGATAGCATGGAAACCTAGGTCTTCAAAGAGGGATGGAGGTCATGTGCAAGATTCAACTACAAAAATTCCGAAGGGGCAAGTAGCGATTATCAAGGCCTCTTTGGAAGCACTTGCCAGGTCCGAGTCGTAGTGGACTTAGATCAATGGACTTTCCTTTTCCAAGATTTTGGATTCTGATGCGTAATACTTCATGTAGTATGGTTAGATCCATTGGAACTGAGATTATAGACATTTGTATTTGTTTACACTCTGTATGACTATTATATGTGATGCCAATGATTGCTATGAAATATTCTCTCCATTATTTTTGCGTATCGGTGATAATTTGTAGTATGTTTTATTTTCTTTTTAAAATAACAATATGATAAATTGCTTCTAATCTTGAAACCAATAATACCAGTAATTGTCTTCATGGTGAATGATAGAAAGTAAATGTTGAGTCGCACTTTAGCTCTAGTGGAGCTAAAGTGTGAGCAAATCTTCTTATTTAGTTCATTGTACTTAGTAATGGTGCGCACTTTAGGTCAAGTGGAGCTAAAGTGTGTGGAATTGCCTTTTTGAGTTCATTGCACCTCTAAGTAATGGGGACACTTTAGTTCGAAGAGAGGTAGTGTGTATGCAATTTTTTTCCCACTTCTGAGCACCATCATTTGAAACTCGTTATATATTTTTAGCCAATGTGTATTCCACAAGGAGAATTGAAATTCTTTTAAATAAAAAAAGGCTGATCAAAATGTGTTTAGCTAATTCTCTTACAAGTGGATATTTGTCTGTCATTTAGCTCACTTTTAGCTAAATTGGAGCATGGTGTTAATCCGGGTTAATAGGATCGAGTGTGAATATTTAGCTATTCATATTCAATGAACACATGTGGTATAAAAGAAGTGTCAACTAATGTGTTCTTCTTTTCAATATTATAGTTAGATTCGTAATGCAATGTTATCCGTAGTACTTATTTTTCTAGGGGTTTTTGTAGAAAACATTACCTCCCAATTTAATGGAAACTCATATCCCTCCATATTATAGAATTTAGATGTGCCTTTTAGCTCTTATGATCTACATGTGTTAATTTGGGAGTTGCTAAATCTCCCAATATAATGAATATGGTGTTTTAAGCTTAAATCACTCAACAACAACAACCATTGACCGGCAATGAGAAGCAAAAAGAAAATTCAGGAGTTACCAGATGTAAGTGGTTAGTTGTTGGCGTGATTGGCAAGGTCCATAAATTGCACCGCCCTCTGACTTCTCGGCAACCAGTGGTGCAAAGTTGAAGGCCATCTGCAAAAAGTGAGAGCCCAAGTTCACTAGCTATTAACGGTTGTTGCTTTGGAAGATGCTTTGACACCGTCAATGTGAGTGAGTAGTGAGCACAAACTCTAGAGAGAGTAAATGAAATCAGACATGCAATAAGCAGTTAGCAACAATATATTGAAGCAAAAGTTGGACTTATCAAAATAATATAACTCCAAGATTTAGCCATGTAAGAAGTGATAATGCAAGCTCTTGAATTGATTAGTCAATCTTCACGTCCATTATCACACAATCGTGATGATGAAAGAAATTGAATGTGCATGAATGCACGTAGCTCAGACCGTACTTCCATTACTTCCATTTTCAAGAATTCTAGACATCATTTGACATTGAACTACAAAAATCTATTGACGTAGGTCACTCAAAGCATTGACTGGAATCTGCATATACTAAGTACATTAACACGTTGCTATGATTGTATGAGCAGAATTACACCATGTGCATGGGCACAAGTAGTCTCAAGACTTATAAGAATAAGCACACTCAACAGACACAAGCATAAGCATTGAAGACACATGAGCACACACCGAAGCAAGGCTACTACGCACTTACCTAACCACACACACATGAAGACACATGTGTAGTAAGCTTCTAAGCACATAGCTAAGCTACAACACAAACATGACCATACACCTAAGCACACACAAGACCATACACCTGAGCACGCACATGGCCATATACCTAAGCACACACTCATGAAGACACATGACTAGTAAACACAGAAGGACACACCTAAGCTCACAAGTAAGAACACACTGTAGCACGCACAGAAGCACACACCTAAGGAAACTAAGCAGGACTCAAACTATTGGAAACATACAACAAACATATAGGGGCCATAGAGTCAGGAGATACTAACTCTAGGGCCGTTGTTCATCATTGATTGAGCACACTTGTACATGACAGAGCACATGTTAAAATGTCTTCTATACATCTGTCTTCCATTCCTTGTAGGTAGCATTGTATGGGAAGTTAGAAGGCCGTAGTGCTCATAAACATGCATCGCGACCACCAGGGAGAGATGGATGTTCAACCATTTAGTACACACTTTGTTTTTCGTGAAGGAAAGTGTGCTGAAGGTACTTTCATTGTCAACAATCTCCAATATTGCAACAACAACAAGTTTGACGACCTTCAAATATTTAGAGAGCTTGTGCCATAAAAGGCGAAATGCTTCCAGACGACGCCAAATTCAAGTTAGCGGATTCAAGGGTAAGTCTCATAGCACTGCGCCTTGGCACTTGGACTTCATCGTGATCACAAACATCCGTGGTTGCTTGTCTAGATTGCCAACAAACAAGATAGGCTCCACTGTCTTTGTAGCTTCAACCTCACCATCTTCCTCTACTTGCTTCTAGCCCTTCTTCACTTTTGGCTTAGGGAACTTCATTGTGTAGCCGTAGTGTTTGTTAATTATCTTTAAGTGTCGTGTGAAGGTCTCATCCGCCTCAATAACCATCAATACTACAATTACACAATTATGAAGGCAGCCATTAAGTTTGATGGTGGAAATTGCTGCAATAAATGGTTTATCAACACTTGTACTCCACCTACAACATGACAACATCAAATTATTAGCACTTCTAACTTTAAGAGAGAAAGAAATATAACCAATTTAAATTTCAAAGCCTCTAAAAAACATGTCAAGCCATTGGGACTTACCTTTATACATCTCCTTGACATCCTTACAGATACTTGTGTGCAGCTCTCGAGTGATGGAAGTTGAAGTCCCCTCTACTAAATTCATGTTAAATGCTTGGATGTTGTATTCAATAATGGTAAATGCAAATGTTTAAGACTTGCTTTGTTAAAGTTGAGAGCGCTAGCTACCCACGCCATGGAAATGGCATCATGCCAAACCTCATTTAGAGCTTTGAAATCCAAGAAGACATCTTGGTAAAAGGCAAAGGTCTAGTCCATGTAGAAAGCCACTCTTTTGGCAATACGCACCTGAATCACTACAACATAGTCACATATGAAGACCTCTCTATTTTGAAAGAATTTGATGAGGGATTGAACTAAGCATAGGATGGGAAGTAGGCCGGCAAGGCCAAGTAGATTCTTGAAATCAGTAAGGTAGGCCAAGTTTCAAGTAGCCAGCTTCATCAGAAGCTTGACCGTCTTGGCTGAACTTCAAAAGCATTTGTGTCAGCTTCAAGTGGCATGGATTCTAGCTGCATCTTCAGAAGAAGTACTTTATACTCATTCATGACTCTCACTACATGTGAGAGCATGCTAATCCACTCCGTTTTTATGTTCTTCAAAATCTTCAGCCCTTTGGAATGCATGACGTCTGCTAGCTTTTGGAACTCTAGGTGGTGTTTGGGAAAATGTGCAAAGAGCGCGTGTAGGGATTGCAATATCTCCTTGATTTGTCTTACAACCAATAGACCGCTAAGAGTTTCAATAACAAGATTTGTGCAATGGGCCTGTAGGAAAACAATAAGATCAAAAAAATTCAAAAACATAAAGATAGTAACACCGAAAGAAGGAGAAGAATAAGACTGAAAATTAGACTGTGAAAGGAAGTTATATCCTTACCATGCAATGTATGCCTATCACCCTTGGAGTGTTGTTCATCTTCAATTGTTGCACCACTCCAGTCCTCTTACCCTGAAAAGTGTTCACTCCATCTACACAAGAGTAAACACACGGTTCTACATTAGTGCAATTCTACATGTATTGACATCAGTAGTGATAGTTTAATGTTAACCTAGGCAAACACACAACAATATATCAAGTACAAAGAGGGGGAAATGAAAGTGCTTACCTGTGCCAAATGAAGCGAGTCGTGTATCAAAGTCCTTGCCTTCGATACCTCCATAAGTTTTGATGGCATAATTGACTATGATCCTAGTCATGCTTTGAAATCTAGCACCACCAACAACTCGCTCTAGAGACAACAAGAAAGGCTTTCGTTGCAAGTCTTCACAAACATACCCGTGAATTAATATCTAACTCTATGTGTCCAACGTGGATACTTCGTCACAAGTGATGGAGAAAAAAACAAGCTTCTTCCAAGACAACTTTAGTTTTACATTGCACTTGTGTAAACAAGCACTCCGCCAAGTTCTAATTGGCGCTATCTAACCAGGAGCTTGCTTGCAAGAAGGCAACGAGGAATTTTCCTTGCAATTGAAGCCGCCTTCCACTTGAAGTTGAGGTGATTGCAGTCAAGAATCCTCCTAGCAAACCTGAACGAGGGTGCTGCACGTTGCACCAAAATCAGAAAATGAACAGCCAAATGGGCGTCCGCACGCAAAAACAATGTGGACGGTGGAGACGAGAGTTGTTTGTAGGAGGCGAAAGGACTAGGTTGTGATGAAGAACAATTTCAAATGGACACTTGCGATTGGAGATACAACATCACATGATTACATGGCATTAGGTCACTTTTTAGCCAAAAGGGAAGGGTGTTTAAAAACATTTTTCCATTTGGCTCCAAAATAGCCCAATTATAAAATCATTAATTTTAATCCTTTAACGCCTAAGTGGACGATGAGGCACTCAAAGAATCTACAAGTGTACTAGATTATGTAGAATATCATCTACACAAAGGGTACATTTCATCACTATTCCATTGCACAAAAATCATTGTAGTTTGTTGGAGATCATAAAAATGCGTTGAAAAGCTCCATAGGAGCACTAAATGCCTTTTGAGTACAGCGACGACAATGGACAATCATGGTGAAAATTACAACACCAAAAGCACAAAAATCAGCCCTGCCAAGGCCTCGTAGGCGCTACAAGGCTAAACATCTTGGATAAAGGGATCTCTATATTTTTAGCTTACAAGCGTTTTTGGGGAGGTGGAGCTTCTAAATTTCAAAGGGTTCCTATCAGGGACTCTAGAAGGTTTGGGCAGGTTTCTGTCGTGTCAATTTACAACATTTTTATTTGAAATTTTTACTGAAGATGGACATTACTAAAAGCTTTGTGTGAGTTCAATTTTTTTTAAATTCAAAATTTAACGAAATTTTTTAGGGTTTTGAAGTTCAAATGGGGAGAGCGGGCACGTCGGGCACCTCCAAAAACTTTTTCTTGGACACTCTATTGAATGTGAGATTTTCAATAGCGGAGAATAGTATAATTTCCTTTCATTCTATCAAAGAGAAGTTCTTGTCTTTAGAGAAAAATAGCATATTACCCCAAGTCAAACATTGTCATACATTGTCACACATTGTTGGGCGCAGACCAAAAGAACTTCTTCTTTTCCACATTAAACTTAGAGATCTTTTTATTTTTCACTTTTTATTTCTTCCACAACATTATGTCGTTTGAACCTTTGCATCAACCGTTCGGATTATCAATTTAAAACATATTAAGTTCACAAAAAAATATAACGTGAATTGGCAATTATAGAACCTACACAACTTGCACAATTTTTTTGAATTTGCTACACCCTTCCTTTACCTCTTAAAATTGGTGTACAAGGAACTAGTATCATCCTTAACCTGATGGGAATGAATTTAGACCTTGTGTAGTGCAAACATTTGACACCAAGTGAAGTCAAAGTTTGCTGATCCACGAAACACAGGGACGAAAATGGGCCCTTTTCTCTACTTCAAACACTACAATGTTACAATCCGTGCGGTCAAAGTTCATGAAATTTGGTGAGTATGTTAATTAATAGGTTTTAATTGAGATCCTACGATTCAAAAATAGAAATAAAAGTTTTATGTTTCTTCTTTACTCATCGCACTAAAACCAACAGTTTTGAAGTGTTTTTGGTGTGAAATTGTCACAGAAATTTAGGGGTTTATGGCACCCTCTCATTTTTAAGGGGCCCTTTCATTTTAGGGAGTCCACAGGATTTTTTTAAGAATTTGTTTTGGCATGTATAAGGCCTACGGCCTCAATTACTCTGCAAGCCCCCTTATTATTTAAAAAAAAAAAATAGGCCCCCCATCCAAAATTTAAAAAGAGGCCAGGTTTTACCCAACCCCCTCCTCCAAACACCTCATAGCCCCGAATGAGGGAGATCCTGGATGTAGTAGTTTTCTGAAGACCAATTCATGGTGTAATTCTTGTGCCAAGAATCATTCAAGATTTTTTGGCTCCTTCGTACGTAGATTTCAACAAGTAACATGTTGAAGTGTCTGAAGAAGGGTGCAGAGGATGCAAACATGGTCATTATTGGGGGTGGGGGGTGGGGGGAATCGAAAGCATAACAGATAGCTGATGGAAAATTTCAAGTGACTGTACATGGGCTTGTGAGAGCATCCTCAATCCAACACGGTAAAGCTCACTCCAAACCAAATCCTATCTTTTGACTGACCTAAAATTAGAAATTGAAATTACCATCATTAAAAGCGCATCTAAATAAACGTGAGATATTTGTCAAGAAAAAAAAAATTGTAAAAGTTTGATTTAGGTGAAATCCCTCCTTGAAAATACCACATTTTTAAAAATTGGAGGGAGTGCACCAAATCTTGCTTGAAAATGGAAAGATCCTCCCTTCCTCCCTCTATATTTCTGAAATTTGGAGGGAGTGTGGCCATTGCTTTATGTGTATTCCAAAGAAAAAGTCTGAGATAAGCACTGAGAAGTCACCCCACGAGGCCGGTGTGTCAAGAACCTAAAGCACATATTTACAAAAACTAACTCATTGTTCCAACCATGTTAGTTGCACCTAGCTTCTAGTTCCGCATTGACGTGATCTTCAGCAGGTGTGATTACAGCCGAGGAAGCTACAGATGCGGAAATGTGCATGGAATGAAGAGTGCGCATGCACTGAACACTGCGCATGAGTAGAAGCTGCAGGAGTAATGAGCAACTACGGTCAGATTCAAATTTTACTGCATGCAGTGAGGACGAAATTGGTCATGACTGCAGCAAATTGTCAAGGCGAGCAAAGCAATTGTCAAGGCGAGCAAAGCAAGGGAAGTGAAATCTGATTCGATGAAATCACCAAAATGCGCTGCGGGTTCTCTGTGATGCGAAACGTGAAAACTAGGAACACATCTGCAGACGAGCGAGATCACATGAAACTAGGAACCTAAAGCGACCAAAAACTTTGAACTTGCACTCTGTAGCAGCAAACAATTGAACATGTGGAGTCACGTATAGAAAATACAATTTGCATGCACATCTGCAGACAAGCCAGATCACATGAAACTAGGACCCTAACAATTATAGCTCTTGATACATTCACAACTACAACAAGTTGGCTATAAAAAGATCGTCTCTCTTATCAACGAGCACTTGAAGGACGAAGCATACTAAGACAGAGAGAGAGAGTCAGTTTACATTGGTGGACCAGGATTTGAGTGGTCGGACGACATGCTCGTCTCGCTGTGCGACCTGGAGTAGAGCCGCCGGAACATGCTCCTCGAATCCACGCTCACCCTATCACCTTTACTTGCAGCAGGCGATCTACAAATAGTGTGGACGCTCCACAGGACTCGCAATGGCGAGGCGGGCGAAGCAGGCAAATTCATGAAGAAATAGAGAAATGCGAATCTGTGGACAAGTAGATCCTATAGCATCATCGAGAATCAAATGTTTCAGTTAGGATTCAGCCTTTCTTTTCTTGTCTGCCCTTCAGGCATTATACGCGCTCTCGAATGGGAAGTCGTTCAAAGTAAATAATTTATGTGAAAAAACACCAACGCTACATTCGAGATGCTCATCGAGCCGATTTTGCAGCTTGCCCTTTGTGAAGGCTACAGATGAAAAAATTCGCTCATCCTCAACAGACCCGAGCACTTGTACTGCAGCAATCTCTGCCAATTTGATCCACTCGGATAGAGCTGAGCGCAACCAAGCAGAACAGGTGATGCACCGCCACAATCTTGTCAAGGGGTTCATAATGAATGGTCTCACCATGCAATCTGCCGAATTGCCCTTCATGGTTGATTTCCAGGTGCTGCACTGATGATTCAATTTCTCCTCACTTAGTAACGCAGGGTATACCACATCTTCAAACCGACGCTCACGACAAAAGTGTTCCTTGATTATTGTGAAGTGCCGTTCAAACAACACCTCCGGGTTTGGCTCAAGCCAGTACTGCGGGTACATGACACCGAGAGAATCCATGATGTTCGACGCAGGAAACCGGCTGCTAAGCTCGGTGATAAGTTTCTCTGCAGCCTCTCTACAAAGACATTCACAGTTGGAAACAATCACAACAGCGGTAGACAGGAGATTGATTGCAGAAATCATAACTTATTATAAGGAAAAAAAAATTCGTACCAGTGCAAAGCGACTTCACACATGCGGTGATGTCTGCTAAAGCCTCTCGAGTCACAGGCTCCGCCACTCCTACATGATTTCCGGTGACTGCGTCGAATTTCAGATGTCCACATGTAAACTGTACATGCTCAGCTTCAGAACAGTTTAAGTCTAACAACGAAGTCGCCCACCTCCATGTCATGCTGTGGTGATGGCCAGCGAGGAAATCTGTGAACTCGCGAAAGGCATCAGAAGTGAAACACGTCGTGGGATTGCAATACAATTCATAAAGTCGTGCTTGACACACTATGACAGCGGCCATGAAATCGCAAACAAAGATGTCTCTTTGCTGCGAAAATTTGATGAGGTCATGTACTGTCTCTATTAGCGGCAAAAAACACGTTAAAGCACAGGGAACGGAGATGTCGCACAATAGCTCAAAGTTCTTGCGGGCGGTTTCCCTTGCAGATGACTTTGAATCTTTATCAACACGGTCGTCCGCCATCTTCGCAACGAGTGTCTTGTACTCGCCCATTACTCTCCTCAAGGGGGAGAGCATAGACAGCCACCTTGTCTTCACCTGGAAAGCACCAGAGAACAAGCAATCAGTCAAAAAAAAGTTGGTCAAATCACAGTAGCAGACATTCATCAAAACTGAGCATTCATAAAGACCATGAAATTGTCAAATTGAAACGAAGTATTGAACAACATGACATTGGTAGAAAGCTTACTTGTGACAACATCTTTAAACCCTTCGTGTGCATGACTTCAACTAGTTTGGCAAATTCCACATCACGCTTGGGGCTCGCAGCAAAGTATGAGTGAAGAGATTGTAACAGAGTCTCTATCTTCGCGATAACAGGCAGATGCGACAGCACCTTCACTGCTAGATTTGTTCGATGACTAACACAATGAATGCCCTCCATGTGAGGGGCAACCCTGTCCTGCACGATCTTGGTGACCCCCCCTCTTACGCCCTGTCCACAATGAGTTACATATTAGAAGTCAAACACATAAGAGAATATGCACAGAGGTCAGCGAACATACTATACCTGAAATACTGCAGCGCCGTCCGCGCTGAACGACACCCACTTCGCTCGCATATCTTCTCGAGTTATGCCGCCCTTGTATTCGGTGGCATCAATGATGCACATGGACAACCTCAATGTTGTTGCCCCATCCAAGACCTTCTCCAGCGACAGCAACATCCGAATCCTGGCAAAATCACGAACAACATAAGCATGAATGGAAATCCAAGAAAGATTATCTACAGTAGTGACCTCATCGCATGTGATTGCGAAGTAGTGTGAAGCCGCCATGTTCTCCTTTGTCCGCTGGACTATCTCCCTATGGACATACTCGGCCATTGTCCATACGGCCGAGTCGCTCCAATGCTTGCGGCTCATGTGAGGGATCTTGAGAAATGTAAAGAGCTCCTAGATGCTCTCATACTCGACCATCGGCCTGCCAGTTGATAGAAGATGAAAAACAATGGCAAATTGTTGCATCTTCCGCGCCTTCTCTCCACGTGCCTCAATGTTGACTTGCTCAGCCATTGTAGGCCGTCCCAGCATGTGGGATCTATAATGCGCCGCATTCTTCATGTGCCGGCAGCCCTTGGCAACGTACACCTCGACCTTCTTCACACCAAGAAGAGGCAGGTCTTTTTCAGCAATCCTTTTACCAGCGTGTTTGTCAAGCGTGTCGGTTATTGGGCCCATTGTGACGTCTGTGCCGCGAACTTGAGTACAGATTTGGCAACGCACTCTGTGGATGGTGGTGTCTGCAGACCCGTGCATCATCTCTACCCACGGATGCAAGATAGCCCAAGTGTCTTGGCACTTTCTAGTAACTTCGTAACTCTTCTGTTTGGCTCTCCTAGTGTCAGCCTTGCCATCGTCCAAGTTAATAACCTCCTCAAGATCGTCTTCCTCTCCAGTTGAGATCTCTGGCACATGAGGGAGCCCATCAGGGCATATTAACTTCACTGCCGGATTTGAGCGTCCCGGAGAGCAAGATTCGCCAAAAGCTGAGCTCTTGATGCCTTCTCCATTTATCGAGCACATTGACACTGATTTTGCGCGCTTGAAGGCAGGTTCTGGCACCAAAATTGGGGATTGGTCGGCCGCGTTCCTACTACTAAGAAAGTAGCTATCAAGCACCGTGGTCCTGCGAATTCTCTGGACAACCGTCATTTTATCCACCATTATCCCCGATCCCTCCCAGAGAGTTAGAACCAAAAGTCTCCGAAACTTGCAGGAGAAACACCAATCAGCAAGATGAAACAACAGCAAATTGTTGAACAATCACAAACACGTATGGAAAACACAAATTGCATGCACATCAGCGGACGAGCCAAATCACAACAAACGAGCAACTGAAAAGGAGCAACCAAAAACAAACAACCGAAAGCGACCAAGAATTCCGAAATTGTGTACAGATAACGAGCAACCAGCAACCGATACAGATAACGTGAAAAACAGAAAACGAGCAAAATCAGAAAACGAGCAAAAACAAAAAAACGAGCAACTTGTGTACGAGCAACTTGTGTACAGATAACGAGCAAAAACAAAAACGAGCAACTTGTGTACACTTCGCAGGCCAAAAACAGAAAGCGACCAAAACTTCCCAACTTGTGTACAGATAGTGCTAAGTGAATACAACGTAAGTGTGCACAGAAACCAAATCGTCAAGCTGCACCTTCCGTCGCTGAGTGCGATCCATGGCGCTGAGACCTCCATTTCAAGAGAATTTGAAAACCCTAACCACACGGCCGACTACGTCAGAGGATTAACCACAAAATGAGAGTGGCAAGAGTGGTGAGATCCACAGAATTATGAAATAAAGCAATTCAGATCAGAAATTTGAACAACCTCAATGAAAACAAGATCTGGCGAGAAAGGACCAACATATCTGCACAATCACAAACTCAATGTGGCGATACACCACTCTCTCCTCAACGCAGAGCTGGCAACCACTACCAATAATTGTTGTGCTAATTTGGCGCCAACTTGCCACATTATTTCGTGATCTGACAACTATGTCCCTCAATGATTTCGTGTTCTGGCACCAAGGCTCACATTAGAGCACATGTCTGACATTGATTATGGCGATAGGTCACCCTAGAAACCAACGACTTCATAGCAACTTGGCGAGTGGCTTTCTCAACTCCTAGGTGACATGGCGAAAATCCCTTAAAAAATTTTGGGACTTTCCTTAAGGTTTTTCGCAGGCCTCAACACTATTTTGCAATTTGGCTATTTATAGCCTATAAAGAAAAGGCTGCTATGGGGGAGCTTTAGCTTGCATGGGGTAGGGCCCAAGAACATTGATTGCAAAGCATTTCATTGGAGCAGAAAGAAGCTGTGAAATTTCCTCATGCTCTTTTTTTCCGTTTATACATCTCATACTCTCTGGCACCATATTCCTCCTCACTTGCCCATTTGGGAAGCACTTTCAGGAAAACTCTATTGACTCCGATCCTTGTTGTGTGGTTTTGGTGCCAAGTTAAAAGTGAAGTAGCTATTCAGGGTGTGAAACGCCTGTACAAGGTCGTGTTGCATTAAGGCATTGTTCCCTCCATCCTTCCCCAAATTTTGCTCATGCTCGCTACGTCTGACTAGTTGACTGAATGTTGCGATTGAGGGTGGATATTGCGTGTGTGCATTGAGGATTCCCTAACACCCCCAAAAAAAAAAAAGATGAAAAGAGAAAACCCAAAATGCGATCTCTACCACCACCCACTCATGAAAAGCAGAGGTGCCTTTGAGTGGGAAATTGTTCGTGTGCTTGTGTCCCACATGGTATGGCAGCGGAATATGGCATGGCCAGGTTTTTATTGATTACATTGATTATATGTGTATATTATGACCAGTCTGCACACCATGCTCCTCTTGATCTCGTTTAGCAGACAATCACTCGATTGCGGAGCCCCTGTGTGGTGATTCAGATGCACGTGGATCATGTGAAGATTCACGCCACTCTTGTCTTGCAATGGAACATATACATGGTACTTTACACCCCACACTAAAAATGATTGATAGTGTCACCAATTCTAAACCGCACAACATCTACTGCCATGGACTTCTTATTTCCAATCTTCTTTCAAATTTTAGTCATATTTTGAACTTGAGTTGTGGTATAGTAAATAGCATGGAAAGATTTAATTTCAGGATTTAGGAGCCAAATAAGAATTCTCTTAGGGGTATTCTTGAGGTCCAATACAAAGCAAAGTTTAGCAAAAGAATTTCCATATTTAGGACATTTTAAATCCTTTATTGTCTTAGTGCACAATGAGTGCATGGGAGAATTTATGCGTGTAATAGATTAGGAAAAATATCATCTTCACAATGGATATATTTCAGCACAACCCTATTTCACGGAAATCACTATACTTTGCTAATGCGTGCATGAATTGGAGATTGGAGAGACAGCTAATGAGGAGCTCGAAATGCATTCATTAATAGATTCTTGCAAAAAAAAATTACTTTGAATTAGAGTGGTTCACATGTGCACTAGGTTGATAGCTTCGCATTGTCATATCATATGTGAAGAAAATATTTATACACAATTATTGGTGATTTTTTTGCTTTTTCTACTTGATTGTATACAAAAATGTTCCAACCTTATACAAATCAAAACAAAAGTTTTGTATGTGAAGAGAGGGATCAACAACCACAAAACAATAAAGAATGTCATAAAGAAAAGTTCAATCAAAATTTAAGACCAAAATCAATGTGCATGTGTGTGATGTACAACATAGTATGTGGCAGAGTGTTCACTGTATTCACTGTAATCACTGTATTAACTATAATAACTGTAATTTAGTGTATTTGGTGTATTTTGTGTTGTATTCCTAGCTTTTCCAAGAGTTCTGTAAATCCAAATCATGATTTGATTATTAGAAAATGTTTGTGTAATGAGTGCGCATATCTGAATCTTGTATCTCGTATCTCGAAGCCTAGTTTCTCATGGGTTTCATGCAAATTGAGTTTAAGCACCTCCGGAGTCGCATTTCGGCCTTCCTGAGCGCTAAAGGGTTAAAGGTTTAACTTAGATCACAGTCGATCAAATATAGGGTCCATTATGATATTCCTTAGGTCTACTTGGTACTTTTGAACATCAAAGATTGTGAATTCACAGGGCAATGATATGCATGACTTCCTGCATATGACCACGAATGCATGCAATTTTACACATGAGAAACAAAAAAGAAACTCCTGTCTTGTAGCCTTTGGCTGAATGGAGAACAAGAAAGTGAAATCTTTTCATAAAATTTGATAAAGTGATTGAATGAGCAGTCTCAAATAGTAAGACTTGAATGCTCCATGAATGAGTAGTACCAGACAGCAACCTTTACAATCACCAAAAAGCAGCTAAAGTAGTGCACCAAACAGAAGAGACATGATGTTGTTGAAGCATATTGCTGATTAATGTCTTCTCCCTCGTGGCTTTGCCTTAACCAGCCCCAACCTATGTATGATAGTACAACTCACCAACAATTTGACTCAATTCCTACAGACACAAAATGCCAAGTGCTTAAGGCATGGAGAAAAGGATCATGGTGTGAAGCTCAATTGGGTACATGGAGCCTGGGATACATCAATGGTCATTACCCCAATACATGCTCTAAAGATGATCAAGAGCGTGGTGCTGTGGTAGAAACACTAATTGAGGGAATGATTACTAGGTGGCAGTGTTTAAATTGGTTTTTTATTATTGGTGCCAGTCTGGCGACCTTACTTTTTTTTTTTGTGCAAATTTGGCTACATGGTTTTTTTTGGGGGTGCTGCAAAGTTTTTCTGGTCTTCAATGTCTAGCTACATGGGCTTTTTTTTGGTGGCCATTTCTGGCGACAACTCGCAACATCAGCAAAGCTAGTCTCGCTGTAACAAAAAATTCTACCACAATCTATCTAGCGAGGCGGCCTGAAAGTCAAGATGAACACCGGCAAAAATAAGTTACAACTTCAAAGTTCGAAGCTTCTACAAGTTACAACAAACAAGTTGCAAGCTTAGGCTATAACTTATGTGTTTAAAACATGCAAGACTACAACAGATAAATCACAATTCAACCTTCATGCAAACTAGTAAGAGCGAGTAACAACAAATAATAAGAGAAACCAGTAAAGGCTCTGAACTTGACCAAGGCTAAGGCGATCACGTATAGAATGAGCCTTCTATCCAGCGTAAGCCGACATTACCCATAACAAGTAGATACAAATAGAACTTCAATTTGCAAACTTGAAGTACTAAGAAATGAATTGCAATAAACAAAGATACACCCATATTTGAGCACTTCAATGTTCGGCCGCCAAGTGGTGTCTCAGCTCAATTTCCTCCTCCATAATTATAGCATCTAGAGCAAAGCTCAAAAAGGAGAAAAAACAAAAAAGGAAAAGAAGGAAAAAGGAAAATAATAAAATAATTAAAAAAAGAAAAAACAATGAAAAATAAAGGAAAATAGAAAATAAGTGAAAAAATAATAATGGAAAAAAAACTAGCCACATTCAAGCTAGGCAGCATGGGTTAGCATTAACCTACTGGAACTTCAACCTATCCAGAGTACATCAACTACCAATCACACTAAAAAAAGAACAATGAATGAAGAGGCCACATACAACTTGTATGATATAAGCAAGTACTAAAAGGGTCTAAGCATGTTCAGGTTGAGACTGATGCTGGAGGGAGGTTTGGTGTTTGGATGTGGCCTCAGCAGATGCTGGGGTTACATCTTAATCATCATAGACAACATTAAGGAGCATCCTGCAAGTTACCACATAAGTTAGAATCAACAGATAAAAAAACATAAACATGATAGTAGTTTGGGTTCAGGAATCTTTTCTCTTAGTGCTTCTCCATTGCTCGTAAGCTGCATCGTAGGGGAAGGAGGCAAGGTCGAAAAAAATCTTGTGCATGCATGCCAACCACTAAAGGAAGATGCGTGGAGAGGCGGTTGCGCAACTTATTTTTCATGAAACTCAGAGTAGAGAAGGTGCGCTTGTCCTCCACACTTCCCAAGACCGTCACCACTGCCAACTGAGCCACTTTGATGTACTCATAAAGTTTGTGTCTGAGGAGGCCGCTAGCGTCCAACCGGCACCAAAGCCGAGTCAGTGGGTTCATTGTTGATTCACCCTTCATGGCCTCTAGGCTATTTGCCTTCATTGTAATTTTGAACATAAGTTTATGCTCATCCAACATCCTTGCGCATAGCAATGGTTTAGTAAGCCTGCCCTCGTGTCTATTTCCCTCTACTTCATGTCTTTCAATTGACTCTTCACGGTGGTCCATTAGACCTATCTCAACAGGCACATCACCCTGAGCAATCTTCTTTGGGATGTCGAACTTCTTTTGGTGACAATAGTGCTCCTTGATGACAGCTAAGTGTCTCTCAAAGTTCGATTCTACGTCCGGCAACTGCCAATATTGTGGATACACAAATCCGAAGGCGTCCATGACCGTCGATGCCGGGAAACGTGCTTGCAGCTGTTTCACAAGCTTTGTGGCGGCTACTGCAAGGCATAAAGTATAATACATCAATAGATGACTACAGTAAGTAAAGTACAAACTTGAACTAATTACAGTGTGAAATACAACAAACTCCAGGACTAGTGCTTACCTCTGCACATGACTTTCACCTCCTCATATATAGACGTAAAGACCTCCTAGGTAAGAGGCTCAGGCTTGAGAACAATTGTATCAGCTCATTCCAATGGCTGGCCAACGGTTGTTTTTGATGGAGATGCTACTAGCCTACTGCGGCTGACCTCGTTGCTTCGAACAATTTGGCTACTCCAGGTGATTTGGCTACTAGATGCGTCGCCGGAATGCTTCGGCCGCCACGTGAGAAGTGCAATGTGTCCACTCCTGGAGCATTCAAGTCAAAGGCACTTGCAGTTCTTTAAGTCAGTGGAATATGGTCGTGTTATGCCTGTAGAAGGGCTTTGAAGTCCCAGAAAATCTCCTAAGAAAAGGAATTTGCCTCCTCAGTGTACAAGGCCTGCAGCTCCATTATGCACAATTGAATAGCAGCTATATGATCACAAACAAAGATGTTGCGTCCTTGACTGAACTTCATCAAGGAATGGACTATACGAAGCATAGGCATCAAGCCAACGAGGGTCATCATAAATCTTTATGTCAGTGAGGAAGCCAAGATTCGTTGACGCCAAACTCTGTCAACCTTTGTCCTTCGCCTCCTTTGGCTGGCCATCTTTTGCAGGTTGATCTTGAGAATCTGCCTCCATTTTTACTAAGAGGACGTTGTACATGTTCATAACCCGGAGAGATGGTGAGAGCATGGAGATCCAACAAGTTTTCACATTCCTTAGAATTTTAAGTCCCTTCTGGTTCATCAACGCTGCCAACTGTTGGATCTTCCGCAGGGTTGTCTATCTTGACAAAGTGACGATGACGTGCCGTCACGACGTGACATGTCATAACGGACCCCCTCGTCACAACACAATAGGGTCAAACAAGGGTCAAACTAGGCTTTGAACCCTAAGGTGGGTAATATTTCTACTCCTTTGCCACGTTGTCTATCCAATGTGGTACAAACCTGTGACGTGTCAATCGGGTT